>JASSUY010017473.1:0-68209 GCA_032466535.1 Forpus xanthops
TGGAGACCTCATAGCAGCCTTCCAGTATCTGAAGGGGGCCTATAGGGATGCTGGGGAGGGTCTCTTCATGAGGGTCTGTAGTGAGGACAAGGGGTAACGGGTTCAAACTTAAAGAGGGGAAGTGTAGATTAGATCTGAGGAAGAAATGCTTTCCTGTAAGGGTGGTGAAGCACTGGAATGGGTTACCCAGGGAAGTTGTGAATGATTCTTCGCTGGCGGTGTTCAAGGCTGGGTTGGACATAGCCTTGGTTGACATGGTTTAGTGTGAGGTGTCCCTGCCCAGAGCAGGGGGGATGGAACTAGATGATCTTAAGGTCCTTTCCATTCCTAACTATTCTATGATTCTATGATTATTAACATTGTCTCATGCTGTATGTCCTGGTTGCAGATGTAACAGTTCTTTATTCTTTCTAGTAGCTGGTGCACTGCTGTGTTTTGGCTTCAGTCTGAGAACAATGGTAGTAACACATCAATGCTTTAGTTGTTGCTCAATAGCACTTACCCTGATTGAGGACTTTTCAGTCTCTCATGCTCTGCCAGTGAGGAGGGGCACAAGAAACCACGAGGGAGCAGAGACAGGACACCTGACCCAAACTAGCCAAAGGGGTATTCCATACCACAGCACATCATGTCCAGTATATAAACTGGGAGGGGAGTTGGCTGGGAGCTGCCAATCACTGCTTTGGGCTGGGCATCAGTCAGCAGGTGGTAAGCAATTATATTATTCAGCACTTGTGTATTCCGAGCTTTCAGTTCTTCTCTTGTTTTTTCCTATTATTATTATCATTGGTATTCTTTCTATTACCACAATATTTTATTTTGTTTTAGTTATTAAACTGTTCTTATCTCAACCTGTAGAGTTTACATTCTTTTCATTCTCCTCCCCATCCCACCCTTGGTGGGTGGGATGGATGGGAATGAGTAAATGGTTGTGTAATTCTGAATTACCGACTGGGTCTAAAGCACAACACTATAGCAGACATTTTATAATCCTTATGTGTAATATCCAAAGTACTTCTGCATTTTAGGTGTTACAGACATTCTAAATCAGCATTTCTGACTTGATAATCTAATATTTTAATAATATTAAAAGCATCGTGTAAGCAAACCACTTTGCCTCTGCAGTCCAAACAAGCTCTTCAACTCATCACATTTGTGATCTTTTTTGTGTAATAAAATTTAATGGGTCTTCAGTCCTAAGATTTATTAATTTATACAATTCCCTCAAAAAGCAACACAACAGCTGCAGCAGTTGCACCTTCCTTACAAACTGTTTCAGGTCTTATATCCTTCACCCTACAACCCCCTCTAGACCCAGAAAGGTCTGAGTTTGAACTTGTAACTTGTTGAATTCTAGTGGCCAACAGCTGTCTTCCTCCAAAATAGAAGAGAGAGCTCTGACACACTTGTTTTTTTTTAATAAACAGCATGAGAATGGAGAGCTCTTTTCTCTTGATGCCTTTACTGCATTACCATCAGTTCATTTCATCTCTTATATAGCTTTTTCTGTTAGACATAAGAATTTTCTTATGAAATTTCCTCTACATCTGTTACCTCCTGGGATATTCTGCTCTTGCCATTCATTTAGTATTACTTTCCCTAACCTTTACAAATCCAAAAGATCCTCTCAATGATGTGAAAAGCAATAGATGGGGATGACAGGAAAGACTGGTGTTCAATGCCATTCACAAATCAGCAGGCATCTAATAAACTACAACATTATTAAACTGGTTTGCAGGAGAAATCTACCTGTTTAGGGTGATCAATACAAAAAAACACCAATGAATGGCATAAAGTGACCCCAAACTTGATGGACTGACAGGCCTATTCTGGCACCTGTAGCTCAAGCAATATTACCCCCATAAACATCTGAATGAATAAGGAAAATAAATGCATAAATAAAAATAACCCTGAAGAAGAGATCATGTACAACATCTAGTGATAAATGATAGCCGTGCTAACATGGGATCAAGACTTATTAGTTAGCATTAGCTCAGAAAAGAGACTCAGAAGAAAATAACTCCAAAATAGAGAGCATTCGGACAAATTTGCAGCCATCCGTCTAAGTCAGAGTTGGTCAAGTCTGATAGGAAACAAATGAAATTCACCATTAGACTTGGAAAATCTAAAACTGAAAAAACCAGTCAGTTCTAAAGAACTGGACACAAAGCTTGGGACAGAGCCCATTAACAGTGACACAGGCTGCTCTACTTACTGTAACAAACATTATGTGCCAGCTGCTTATTCAGTTTAGGATGTAGGAATGTAGAACAAGTCGTATGTAACTGCCAAGATCGCATGAAAAGTTTACGATTTTCTTGTCCCCTGTTTTTCCCAAATCTACTGGAGATTCTTTCTTTAATGAAGCTTAGTTGTATTTTTGGTCTAACTTTGCCAATTTATTTTTAATAAGAATTTGAGAGATCATTGTTAGCTTAGTTTTGCCAGAGATTTTTAATTACTTGGGAATCACTGATTCAGAGATTTCTAAGGGAAGGGATCGTCAGAACTCATAGCCTGAAATTAGTGCAGTAGACTATACAATACCACTTATTATTCTCAGGTTCAACTAGTATTTTTTTGCAGTATATGTTATGTTATAGAGTAAGACACTAGTTTCAAGCCAGGAACCTTAAAAGGTGAAAGTCACAACCCATTAAAATCTGATGCAGTATGAAGTTTAAGTTGCATGGCTTAGTGTTTCTTGAAACCTATCTCCTGTTACCATACTCATAAATCATGGTCGTGTCATATCTTGGTATTTCTTTTGATAAAAGACTGTACTTCTTGAAAACAGTTTAAAAACACATAAATATGCAAAATTCCCCAAAATATACAGCTTCCAAGGAACAAAACAGTCACCTAATATGTGACAATATGTGTGGGAATGGACTTTTTTTATAATGCTGCAAAAGATTCCAGCTCTGTATGAAGACATACGCTGCAAGGTGAACCACAAGTAACTGAGAACTGCCATCTAACTCCTCAGTCTATTGAATAGCACTTGGGGTTCCTACTGATTTTCACTCATTTGAGGCAATGACCTCTACAGTTTAAAAAATTGGCAGGCATTCAATACAGGCGCCCCTCTTATCCTGCTTTCTGAGCCAAATAAAATAAAGATATGCAAATTTTTCCCTGATGCTAAAGAACAAAAGAATTGTTTTGGTTTACAGTAAGAGGAAATACTGGGGAGCTGCCTGTTAATTTAATTGCTGGCTTTAGATGCTGATAAGGTTTTAGTACTCTGGTATTACTTAAAAGCCTGAGATGCCATTATCAAGATGGGTAACTGCAGCTGAAGAGACTGTGAATGAGAGTGGACACTTAAGAGAGACGGATAATAAAACAAAAAATCCACCTGAAAAAATACACCAGAAAGATTTATTATTAACCTGCCATGACTGAAGAAGTGCTGCATCATCTACTGCACTCTCAACTGAGAACATTCAAAGCATACATGTTATGTATCTAGCACCTTTCCTCCTCTTTGCAGCTGCTGCAGTCTCAGAGCAGCAGCTGTTACATACCCACCACCCAGCTGCCTTACCCATTCTTATTTCTCTGACAAATGATATGTCTACTCTCGTAGTTCTGAATCCTCCTGCAATTCTCAATGCCTTCTCCCTTACCTGCAACCTTCCCTTACCATACACCCAACAGAAAATCCATCAACTACCAAGTGCAAAATATCACTCCCCAGTGTGGTGGTAATATTTTCAATTTTTCTAATCTGACTGTAAAAAAAGGTTAATGCTCAGTATAATGTGCCTTGAACCCAGCTGAAGTTCTCAAGGTTAACATCCTGTCATCATAGAATGGTTAGGGTTGGAAAGGACCTTAAGTTCTCCTAGTTCCAACCCCGCTGCCATAGGCCGGGATACTTCATCCCAGACCATGTCACCCAAGGCTATGCACAACATGCACCCAGATCCCCAAAACCACAAATCACATAGCATCCAAATTCTTGCATATACTTTGTAGATGTTATGTGATACAAGCCATGATACTCTCATACAAAGAATTGCAGCTCATTTGAATTCTCTCCAACACACTCCTCCTTAATGAGATAAGATATAGGAATTTCCCTGTAGCATAGGATAAATCTGTCTGAACAAGGAAAGAACATTCCTGCTTATCCTGAAGTGCACAGATTTAGTGAAATTTGTATTATAAGTATGACTGCAAAAATTCGTAACAGAAGATATTCCCTTTCAGAGATTTTTCACAACTATTTACTAGTCTTCCACTCCTAACTCAATCTGATATCTCAAAGTCAAGCTGAATTGCTCAGAAGCTTGTTATCACCAGAAATACAGCTTCATATATTAAATTATTCAAACACATAATACTCAACCCTGACTTTACCAATCTGTCAAACCACCTACTTTCAATGGAGTTTTATAGGTACAACTGCTTTCAGGTCAGTAAATAATCTGACACATGAACAGAAAGATTAATGAGTTTTTATGAGATAATTAAGTTTTGTGTGGTGTTATAAATGAAACTCTTTAGCCTGGAGAAGAGAAGGCTCAGGGTGGGGGAACTTCTTAGTGTCTATGAATAGCTGAAAGGAGAACGCAAATAAGAGAGAGCCCAGCTCTTTCCAGTGGAGTCCAGTTACAAGAACAGAAGCAGCAGGAACAAACTCGAACATGGGGTGTTCCCTCTGAACATCAGGAAACACTTTCTGCGAGGCTGAACAAGTACTGGCACAGGCTGCCCAGCGAGGTTGTGGAGTCCCCATCTTTGGAGATGCTCAAAAACTGACACAGCCCTGAGCAAGTATCTTGTGCAGTGGGGTTGTACCAGATGACCTCCAACCTCAAGCATTCTGTGATCACTACCAAGAGTACCTATAATCCTGAGCTAGTGCTGGGCATGAAACTTTCAGTACATATCTGACTACCTAAGATCTTCCTGTAGTTAAACCCTCATCAAGACAGACCATCCAATACACAGAGTTTAAAGCATTTATCTGCTGTATGGGAAGTAAATATTCCTATCTCAGTTCTGTGGGTGGAAAAAAAACCTTGGATTTGTCTCTCAGATTACATTCAATGGCCAACTTTACTTTTTTTACATGTGCTTTATAGTAAGTGATATAATTTCCTTAACCAGTGAACAAGAGCTATTAATTCTGAGATTGAACAGAACTTTGCATAATGATAAGAAGCCCTATCTTTAAAAGTAAAGTTTATTTTGAAATTTAGGAAAAAATAGTCACAGATGCTCAAGAATTCTCAAAAGAACAGTCTTAGCAAGGAATTGAAGCTTGTCATATATTTGGAAAACAAAACAAAACAAAACCAAAAAACCCCACAGGCCAATTTTGGTGAAAGACCCAATATTACTGACAGAAAAAAATATTTTCTACTACTTTTCTCACCTTCCTTGAGCAAAGAAAGTTTCTATTTGCCAAAAGAGTTGATGTATTTATCCTAGACTAATTCCAGTCCCTTGAAATGTCACCACTGGAGGATACTGCAGTAGAGACTCAGCTACATAATATGGATCAGTTCACAATCAGAAATTCAGTGAAGCAGCACCCATCTGCCTCCTTCTTGTCTTTGAGCCACTTCTGAACAGCCCAGGTTGTACTAGCAATTCTGTCACAGCTTACGATGCATACAGCACTAGCTAAGCTAGTGACAAATTGAATTTTGAAGCAACTAAGTATTTAGAAGATAAGAAATGTGAGAAATTCATTCTGGGTTTTAAAATTAAGACTGTTTTGGATTAGAAGAAAAGAAAAAAAACCTTATGTTTTAGATCTATGTTATTTAAATAGACTAATAGTGAATATTCTAACACTGAAATTAGTGAGGTTTTCCTCTGCAATGCTTTTCTTTTTATTTACTGCATCAAGCTATTTTACAAATATGCTGAAACTACCATTTTGAATGGCTTTAACAACATAGAAGCTGATTGGCACCCAATGTTAAGAGCTGATGAATGTCCTTTTCCAACCTAAGAAGAGAGATGACAGCTTTTACTTCTGTCGGGACTGGGGATATTTGTGACTGAAAACCAGCTAGGTCGTTTTTTGTCCTGAGGGAGGAAGACAAGAAAAAATTGGCCATGTAGATATTCCTTAATAGGCGGTGCTTAAATTGAGAGTCTGTAGCAACATGAGCTGCTTTCTATGGCTGGTTTGTTTGTGTCTCAGGCACAGGAGCCAAGGGAGTCAGCTGCATTATTTGCTGGATGTTGCTGTTACTGCAAGATAAATACAGCGTTTTTCTTTTTATCTCTGAAATGCCTTTCAAATACACAGTCTGACCTAAAGTGAAGCCCTGTGCTGCTTAAAAACAAAACCAGAAGAGATCTATTTTCCCAACAAAAGCAGAACCAAGCAGAGAGGTGGCTTTGGACCTGATGTTTAAGAGGACCATTTAATATGATACCAGCCAGGGTCATGCAAGCAAGGACAGGGAAGGGGGGAAAGCTCAGTTCTCACTAAAGAGCATACAGACATAGAAACAAGACTATAACAAGGCTGAAATTTGCAGGACCTTTGCTGTCATGTTCTGCAAAATCAAAATCAATAACAAGCATTGGCCAAGAAGCATTGGGCCCAGGGGTGCCGTTAGGATGGGGTTAGGATACAACTACAACTCTCCAGTGGAAGTGTCGTGCTCTGTGCTGTCAACTGCTGAACAAGCATTTTAGGAATAAATATAAGTAAAGCAGTTCAGATTTGTTCTCTGTTTCACTTTAAAGACTAGCAGGTAGAAATGTCTTTCCACAAAGGAAATGAGACACCAGGCAAATAAGTTATGCTCATCTTCTTAGGTTCAATGCATATTTAACTGCATTACATCCTAGTATTTTCATGTACCAGTATCATGTAACAAATATTCAAGTACAAGCATGTTGTTTCTAAGAATCCAATATAAAACTAATAGTTGTTAATTGATGCACCAGATTCATATGCACCTGTTACCCCAGGTCAGCGAGCTCCCTGTGCTCCTGTATCACCCCAGTACTAAAAGCACAGATACTTGTTCTTGAAGCCTGAAATAATGGAAACCTCACATTCTCTCCAGGTTACCTGCTTCAAAGCTTCACCATCCCTATTGTTAGAAGCTTTTTTCTGATGTATAACCCAAACCTTCCTTGCTGCAATTCAGGACTGCTTCTGACGCCTCTGTGAAAGACTGGGAACATATTCTCTACCTTTTTGCAATAGCCTTTTATATATTTGAAAGCTGTTACCATGACACTTTAATCTTACCTTTTCTGTATCCATAAAAACCCAGTTCTTTCAACCTTTTCTTAACAGTCATCTTTTTTTCTTTCCTAACAGACTCCTCAGGACTTTCACTGTTTTTCTCTGGACTCTCCTCAATTGGTCCATATTATTTTTGACTTTAGGAGGTTCAAGAAGGACTAAAGAATTCCTTCTGTTGTTTAACATGATGTCCCTGTCACACACTCCAGATGGCGTCTGACATCATTGACAAGGCGTAGTTTACCTAAGTTCAAGTTAAAATTGACTATTTACCCACATCTCCTCTTGTGCTGCTGATGCCTAAAGAGTCATTACCCATCCTGTGCTTGTACAGTAAATTATTCCTATTTAAATATAGAAGTATAAATCTGACCTTTCTACACAGCAATCCAGCAAGGCTCATTTTATTTTACCCATACCGTTTCAGTAACAGAATGACTAGAACAATTTTATATTCAGTGAATTCAGACCTTACTTCCCAAACATCCTTGTATATTTCCTAATGTTGTTGTCACTTGAAGACTGAATAAACAGCCTCTATCCTTTAAGTATTTAATGAAAATACAGAATAACAACTCGCTTGAAGCCAGACTCCTTAAAAGTCCCATTTGACATATCTGTCCATTCTCACAGATTTCTCTGCTGTGTATGCATACAGACATCTAGGGCTTCTCTCAGAAGTGTTAAACTGTCAGAACAGCGAATTAAATTCATATGACACATTTTTCTCATGATTAACTTTGATTTCTTGATTGCAGTTATTATGCATCATTCCAATCTTCCAGTTGCTTATACAAAGTATTTATTTATTTGTTCTAATGCTTTTAAAATTGTGAGTTAAGCTGACAACCTGGCTGCGATTCTTCCTCCTTCCCTTGTTTTACAGACATTTGCTCCTTCACTCAGGTTTTGCTGGAAAAGTATTGTGGTACTGAAGACCAGTCAGTTTCAAAAACCAAGATCATTTCTTGTCCTATGCCTCTGGAACCTCAGTCTGATAGGTCTTTTCAAAGTACTAATAACATTTACCACCAGCAAAAAATCCAGTTGTTACAGAGTACAAGACTGAAGTCCAACAAGTTTCTCTACCTAAAAGGATCCAAATCCACGCCTCCTGTCAAAGTTGTCACTATGAGAGTAGCTCTGGGGAGGATGGAGCAAGGGGAAACAGGAATTATGAAGTCTTGCATCCCTGCCTGCAAGACCACGTATATATTTTACAGTCTTTTCTTAATATAGAAGCTGAGTCACAAGGATTCATATAATTCCTGTGTTTTCTTTCCTCCTCACTTTTTTTCTCTATTGTTTCTCTTGACCTACACTATGCAACAGGAGAGCCGCAGCAGAAGTGGAGAGTCACAATGACATCATGCTGATGACAGCACTGAACCAGTCTCTTTTACCTCCTAAGCAAGCATTTCACTCACACAAGACATGAGTATCTTCAGGTGATTCCTTCAAAATACAGTTAGAAGACCACTGCCTGATTTAAGACTTATTTTCCTCACTTCTTTCCTATTTTGTGCAAAGGAGATAACAAGTGAACATATACTTCAGCAACTCCTCATGCCAAACAGGCTTGATATTTCATTTGGGACATGTAGCTTTATTTCCTTAGTCTTCCTAGAGTGCATCCAGCAGTATGGCTTTTATGCTAGAGACAAGGCGACTGACTGCTAGTGCTAGAGCTCAGCTCTCATCCTCAGCCTTTCTGCATCTGACCCCATTTCCATTGAGCAGGCAGCTGCAGGAACCACTGCAGTGTAATTTCAGACTAGGCAAGAAATCCACACGTGGTTATTGTACTGGCCAAATGTAACAAGTGCAAGTAGCGCAATGTATGGTAGCCTGCTTAAGGACTTTTCAGTAATCCTTGTACTGGCTCTTACTGTGACTCATGACAGTCCCTTAACTTTACATTTATGGAGACAATATACTTAAATGCCCTGAAAGTTGAAGAGTTCTTCCTATAAGGTAGGTACCTAATAAGGTTTCACATGTCATGCAGTCTGCTGTATTATTATAATTATCAATATTTTAAAATATCAATTACCATTCATATATATTGTTAAAGTTAATACTAATACTTAGCAAATCACTTTAGAAAAGTATTTTCTATTTCACCTCCATTATACTCATTTTTGTCAGCAAAACTGAAATCACTGTCCTAGGAAACACTGTTCCTAAAAAAACACTGCTGCAAGAATGTTCACTCACTCCTTAGACTGCAAGAACAAAGATTATATTAATTTACTAAACCATAAAAACACCTAGCTCAATGCACCCATACAGAAAGCAGTGATCACATTCTATAAACATAGCCTGAGAAATAGTCAAATGACCAAAAAACCCACAACTACCCCCAAGATAAAACATCTTAATGGTGTTAGCCGACGCAACTTTTTAATCTGCATTATAACAGTGGCAACCCCCCCTTGTGTTTAACGCAACACAGCAATTTTCTGAACATCAGAGTCATCCTCTATGCTGGATTGCTTTAGATCTTAAAAAAACCCTACAATCAAAACCAGAAAATTGCACCTATCAAAACAAAAGCATGTGGAATCTACTTGTGATTCCTGACTTCAGAATGGACAGAATTACTGCAAGCAGAACAAGGAAAGAGAGCAACATAAACACTGAAATGTCCTGTAACTAAGTTAGAAAATAATAAAAATGGCTATATTATAAAGTATATTGAATCAATAACTGTTTAGAAAAGATGCTTGCAAAAAGCATGGTCCCTATGGTCACAGAACTATATTACATGGGCATGCCAGTGGGTGTTCCCCTTACTACGTTGCAATTTAGCAGCTATGACAAGGAATACAATAAAGCAGGAAGAATCCAGATTTCAGTTTAGCGCTACATGGCCTCCTCTGTCACTCAATGTGATCTATCAGCATTTAATGTTATTAAAAGGTTATTTTGGATCGTATTTGCACGTTTGCAGGCTTATTCAAAGTGTACTGCAGTAGAAACAGTAACCGCCTTTGAAGTAAGAAGCTGACAAGCTTTTTGGAAGTAACCACAAGATATATACAGCAACAGAGTTTATAAATCCAGACCAATTATGAGCTCTTCAGGCTGTTTCATATGCTCCTCTTGGAAGTCTATTCTAAAAATCCTTGGCTACATTTTAATGACAACTAAGTTTCCTGTTAGATTAATGGCTCAGAATGAGAACACCTTCAACACCCAACCAAAGTGAGTAAGGGCACAGGGATGCATGTCTTTGAATTACACACACACAGAGATCAACATTTCTGAGCACAGAAAAAGGTTCAAACCTAAGTAAAACATTGTCTCCGTAATGCAGTGGAAGAAGAAATGACCACATCTGTGTTGCAGAATACAGAAAAGCCTATACTGCAACACAGACATATTCTTTCTTCTACTTTGCTGCAGTTCCTTTAAAAAGCTGAGGCTGTATCAGGTTACCCATTCAGCACCGTTTCCTTAATAACACACAGTAATTTGGGAGAAGGGAAAGTAAGAAAGACCTCTAGTTTATGTACAGCCTGATCCCACACAGCACACTCAGTACTCCAACTGGAAAGATGGAAGTAGCCCCATTTAACTCAATGGAACTGGTAGCACAGCTAAACATGAGATAATGAGTAGGTGTTACACAGGAGCAAAGCTTTAGCTCCCCCCAAAAGTCACTAAAATCAATTAGGTATAATTAGAAACAATGGTAGGTCCTTCAGGGTAGATCTCAACCAAGGGGTCTTGTAACCACTTGTCTCTTTCCAATCTGTAAGAGAATCTAGAAATCAAAGGAAACTCTTTTTTTTTTGTGTAAGTTTGAAGCAAACGCCTACAATACTTGCGTCAGCTTTATATTGAAACAGGACTCCAGCTGCACAAAATGATCCAAGAGAAGCCTACCAATCAAGGACCTTATATTCTCCATTCACAGGAACATTGTTCATGAAATAAGAGGCTACATACAGAGGTTACAGAGCTAGAACTCCAACTTCCACTGAGTGCGAAAAATCACTGACTTAAGTTCAATAACCCACTGGAGGCCAACAAAAAGTCTCTGGCATAATTTAGTACCTGTGAACAAATAAAACACACTGTCAGATACCTTAAATTTACACACAGCAATTAGCATAGAAGACTATTTCTTTTAGAAAGTCATTTTATCTTTCTACAGTCTTGACTTCTTTCTTCTTGAAGAGAACAACTCAGCCTTTTCTACTCCATCCCACAAGTATCAAACCACTTCTCCCAAATGATATATCTGATATCAGTGTTACTAAATCCTGACATAACATTCTCTTTGAAGTTTGCTACTCTGTTTTGAATGGCACAGCCCAAAAGTTTGATCACTTTTTCCCAACTCTACGATCAATGCTGCAAAGAGAAACCAAGATACGGCATTTTCATTGAGCATCCATCCACCCATAAGAGATGGAACATACACCTTTTTCATGGAAATTGCAGGTAAATTCAGGGCATGCTTACTACTTGAAGAGTAATCACTGACAACATTAAATCAACCACCAATATATTTATGTTATCCCGCTTGTAACTCTAACAGAAGAGACAGAAGTCTAGGTCTGTAGTTTACCAAGGCAGGTTTTCAAGTTTTAAGTAGAACTCCTGTTTCCTTATGAGCTCTGCAACTCAGATCTTTGAAGCATTAATGCAAAAACTATCACAGTAGCTCATCAACCCACTAAAGAGCGACTCAGTGCTTGAGTATGACACAAACATTCTGACAGGTAGATAAATGGATACAATTTGCAATTTTGTTAATTTTTTGTTAGGAAAACAGAACATGCAGTGTAAGGCTCACCACAGCTTGAAAGAATTAGCTTCTCCAGCAATACAAATTTTAAACTGTCTCATAAATGTATCAAAGGGTGAAAAAAAATCATCCACAGTCTGACTAACTATATTTTTTCATTTCTTCTTCTTATGAATGATGTTGAAATACTACAATAAATTCAAATGCCAGGATCTATCAAAAACTCCTTGCTGGAAGAGGCTTGACTTTTAAGAGAAAGAAATACGTAGAGACCTGAGTTATTAATGGTTTATTAAAAATTCATGCCAAAATAACACTAAATGTTCACCTTATTAAAGAAAATATAATGATTTCAGTGAAGAGAAAAACAATCTTACTAAGAAAAAGATGGCAAAATATTAATGGGATTAACTTTGCAGATGTGTTGTGAAACACAACAAATGAAATGTTAATATGGTAACAGCAGTTTTATATTCAAAAAATATTCTCCACAGTTATCTTGAAGTAAAACAAGTTTTGGAAGCATCATTTTGCTGAGTCTTGATCACTCAGACCCAGTATAACAATGAAAAGAAACTGTTCAGCAATCCTTTACCTAACCCCATCGTGCTCCTACACTTCATACAATTTCTGTAATGAGGTTAACGCAACATTATTAAGGGAATTAGGATTTGAATCCAAGTCCTTCCATATTCCTTTTGTGAATGTAAGTAAATGATTTTCTTGAAATAATAGTGGTTTCCTAATAGAGGGTTTAAGGATAAACTTTTGCAAAATGAAAAGCTCTCAGGTATAATTAACATACATATAGAAACATATGAACAGACAGTATATTAGGATGTATATACAGATGTTAATATACTTCCATCAGAAGCAACAAAAGATCTAAAACCAAAGTAACAAAGCGGTTAACTACCTTTTAGCAACAATATCCAAATACAAAGCTGAACAACTTTACCATGCATACTTGCACTGTTGCACAGAGGTGAAAATTGCTTCATTCCGTATCTTCTATTCTGGTATCGTCAAATAATTAAATAAGTCGTCTTTTGCCCATTTAACTGATAAAACACCAGTTAACACAAGAAAAAACTTATGGCTGGGTAGAGCAAAGCTATCAGTAGCAGTGCAGTAGCAATGCTGAAATTGAGGTTTCGGGCAGTTGTGATGCAAAATAGCTTTAAAGTTCGATATACAAAATATTCACTTTTCCCAAACAGGTATTATGTCCCTTTTCATTTGCATGGACTCTTACCCAAATCATTAGAGAGAAATATCACACCTAAAATGAACACTGAAAATCAAACCTTTTTTCAATTGTGATCACCAAGAAAACCAGGAAATGCAATGATGCGCCTTTTGATTCAGCCACAATTTATTGTAAACTTTAGCAAAACTGAGACATTCCCTACCTATTGCAAGATGATTACATTTCCCAGGTACTCCCCTCCTATGTAATCAGATAAAAACTTTAGTTCCTGATCTTCTTCACTATTTTCCAGCTTACAGTACTTCTCAGGTTGGTGTCACCTACAGATTTAATAAGCACATTCTAAACACACGCTTCTTTTTGACAATGAAATATTAATAATACTCCCTATTATAACTTTTTCAACTATTTTCTATACACCTACATTAATTTCTTCTGCTGAAGTCAAAATATATAACACCTGCTGCCTGTCCTTTACTCACAAGGCCTGTTATTCTACAAGTGATGAAAATTAAATTGGTTTGACACATTTTGTTCTTGGCAAATATATGTTTACCATCCCTCATCTCCTCTATTTTTTCTAGGTGCTTACAGGTATTTTTAGTGACCTCCAGTATTCTTCCAGGAACTGAAGTATGTAATAAATCGTACTGAATTGCTGAAGTCCTGCGTAGAATGAATATATCAACTATCAATTTAAAATGAAGAACGCTTTTAAATGCTTAGTTGATTCAATTTTCATGTAACCTAAAACACCTAGGCTTCCTAATCCCTGACTATTTTCTTCTTAGAAATACAGTTGTGACATTTGAGGAGTTGGAGAAAAAGATCATTTTTATTATGCTTAAATAAGTGAAATATTTGAGTCATTATTCAAACAGTTCACTTATTTAGGCATAATAAAAACTTAACACTTGAAAACTTACCCAATTTTCAGTGAGGTAAGTTTCAGCATGCTGCAGCCATTATCTGTTGAACTTTTTAATGGACTGATTTTATCAAGTTTTAAATTATTATGATTTTTACCCAGAACAGTCTTTGAAAGTACTCTTCTGCACACATGCAAGATTGTATTTTCTGTGTATTTTTGTGTCCCATAGCATTCCAAACAGCTGTTAACGCACCATGGCTTTGAACAGAGGTGTAATTAGCACAAGTAGTAGCTCAGGTGGTAAGTTTTGCATCAGTTGTAGCCCCTTATCTTTCTTGAGAGAGAAAACATTCACCTTGCTTTATTTACAAGATCTGTAAAAGAGCTATCTAAAAAGATGCCACTGGAATTGTGTTACTACAAAATACCATGAGCATCATTACTTCACCAATATTTAAAACATCAGATCACCCAAAATACCTTTAAAAACATCCTTAGAAATTTCTAAAAAAAGGTTCTAAACTAGCGACATCACAAGCAGCAACAGTTTTTCATTTCCTACTTTAGGACCTCCTTAATCATTAAGCCATCTACCTCCATGCTTGACAAAGAATATTAAACACTTGCTCTACTTCAGTTTGCAGCAAGACACTTCATAATGCACTTGCCAAAACGCTACTGTAACTTCTGATATTATTACATAATTTCTTCAGAAAAAGAAAAAAGCATAATGCTGTAGAACCTGTGCTATTAGATTGCTCACAAAACCAGCCAGTTTTAACAATATTAAATGGTGTAACTGCACATCAACAATTGGCATTTCACTTACCCTTCAGTGCTTACTGTAACAGGAAAAAAGATCATGCAAGCACAGTCTTTCTGTTCATTTGAGTAATTTTTTCAAGTATGCAAAGATCTGGCTAGTTTTCAGTTGACCATGACTTAGGTATTGCATTGATATGTAATGTGCTTAAGTCATACAGTTTACTACAGACTTAGAACTCCAAATAAAAACAGCGACGTGACAGCCTTCACAGCCTTCAGTGTAAAATTAGGCAAAGAAGATTATATTTCTAGCAGAAATATCTCTATTGCAACTGAATTGTGTCTTCCAGGCTAAGAGCTTTAAGAAGATGCATTTCCTTTTCACGGCACCAGGATTTGATGCTGTGTTGGGTTTACTACTGGCAAGCTGCCAGAAATGATTAATAATCTCCTACAGGCAGAATTAGCCCTGCTCAAGCTCACATCATCCAGAATGGGAAGGAGGAGCGGAAAGAATATGGCCCCTCACACTGCAGAGCAGGAGAGTCAGGTAGAAGACCTGAAGAGGTCTGGCATTTGTCAGAGACCTGTTCAGTTTAGCTAAGTCAGTGACTGCGATTGTTGCTGCTATGTAAGCTGGGACACAGAGGCAGTAACATACTCATGTACTTGCTTTGCTTTTAACCAAACACTCTGTATCTCCCAAAAAATACTATAAATTCAAAAAAAAAAAAAAATAACCACCATCAGTAAGCATTTCCAAAGAATGACCTAGAAATTCCCAAAATTGGCAAGAGAAAACGCACAGCTAGACAACAGGGTTGTCTCTAAATTCCTGCCAGGCTCTGAAGCAAAGGTACTTGAGTAAGGGCTTAGTGATTGTCTTGACTTGAGATCCAGGTGCCACACCTGCAGGTAGGGCTCATATTTATGTCACATTCAATGATGAGTGACAACAAATGCTTACAAAATGCCCTTATGTTAACACATATGACAGGGAATAGAATGGGTTCTGCGTCTTCCTTGGGTAGAAGAAATTCTAACCCATTGTCATGCTTCTTGGAGAGGCGAGTCTTTCTCCATCTAATTCTAGGTGCTTCCCTAAACTTCAAGAGAATTTACTGTGGATCTGAGTCAAGAAATCATGTATGTGTGTGTGCACGTGTGCATGTGTGTGTTTTTATACATTCAATAGGCAATTCACCTGTAAATACGTTGGAGATTCTCTTTCCATTCATCACTGAGGTAAGATCCTTTTCACATTTCAGTTAAGTGTCTAGAATTCAGTGGGAGGAATGTAAGTCAGAATGCCTGCCCACCAGGCTGCAGGAGAGCCCAGTGAAGATTCATTTCATGGCTGCACATCAGAGAGGTGAAGGTATTTGCAGGCAGAGCGAGCAGCTTCTATGGCCTCATACTCAAGTTACTCAGTGGAAAGTGGGAGAAACTAGGTTATACTCTCCACATGGTTAGTGTGCTGTACATTACCCAATCACCATATGAAATACAGCAATAATCCCAGGAGCAGGGCTCTGAAGTCAGGCTGAGTCCCCTGATGTTTGACTATGGAGCAGCTTGCAAAGGCAACGCAGGTCACACCATGTTTCCATTATGTATTTGTGACTGAGGTGCATGAAGCAGAACATAGTGAAAGAATTACACTGCATCCCTCACCTTTTATTCAAGGATAGCAAAGCAAAAAATATGTCCCACACTTCATATTATAGTCTGCCAAACATTTCATTTTTAGAATACCATTCATCCAAGGAAGAAAACAGAAACGCATTAAATAAGTGTACTCATTTCACGGCTGCAAGTCCTAAATGAATATTTTTCTGGGAATTGCTGGGAACTGTTACACTAAAGTGTCACTGATCATCCTCATCTGTTTCCTGCTGTGGTCTTATACTTGAGAGGAATGCATAAAACCTCATGCACCTGGAGATTAAGAGATTTAGTCCAGTTGATCAGCCTGTAAACCCAAAGCTTGAGAGTTTACATCATTTGCACTTCATATTAAAAAGAGTACATGACAATTTCATATTCAGTAATTTTTACTGTACTCTATCATCACATTAAGAACAATTCTTCATGTTATTTTCAGATTACAAGTTACAAATTATACCTAAGGGGTGGAGAGGGTGAAAGGAATCTTGCCGAACGAGCCTTGTATTGTTGCTATCACAAAAGGTTCCCCCACTCCTTGAGTCTATTTAACAGGTTAAGTCTCTCTACAGCATCTAGAGTACCATAACAACATTAATGGTTTTTAAGAGAGTTCCAAAAGATCCAAATTGGCTTGCAAATACAAAAAAAGGAGGAAGTTATTTTTACTGATGTACTCACACTTACTATCTTAATTTTTAATACAAAAAAAAAAAACAATCCTGGTGCCTACTACTGGAATGTTTCAGTGGAATGAAGCTATGCAGGAATAAACTGGGATGTCTTAGAGTTAAATGCAGCGCTCAGAAAACACAAAAGAAACTGGAATGTTAATGAACCAGTAGAATGCAGAATTAATTTGCAGTCAAGTGAAGCCTGAAATTTCCTATTGGATTCCGCTACTTGTTGACTGTGGTTTGTGTTTGGTTCTGAGGTTTCCTTCCTTACTTCTTTCCTCACTCTACTAGGATTTAGCGTTAAAGAATAAACAAAACTTAAGTATATGAGTCACATAAATGACCGAGAAGCAGAGGCTTTAAAATTGCTGGGTTTTGGCCAACTGAGGTTGATTATAAACTCAATCTTTTAGTAGTAAATAAGCAAACAAAGAGAAGACAAAGTCCTTTAAATTGGAAAAGCACAGGGTGGACATGATGAACAACAAGCAGCTCCACATCGTTCCAACTGCAATTTGTCAGCAGTTTGTCATGAAACTAATTTCTATCACAGTTCTCAAGTTTAACATAAGTAGCAAAACCAGACATGCCAGTCAGTGCATGTGCTATGCCTCGGCATACGAATTTACTTCACCAAGCACAGCATTCAAAAGTACAAGTCTCATTTCTGCAATGGCACTGCTGCACTACTTGCTCATGCCAATTTATTCACCCTTTTTCAGCAATATCAGTATCTAGCATCTAATGTATAATCAGCCCTGATTCCTGATTTCAGCACCCTGGGCTCGCTCGGAGAAGCTCGTTCTAAAAACAAAAGGTACTAGAGATTCTGAATGTAAAAATATATACTGGCTGCTGCAGAGCCCTGTGGTCTTTGGAAGCATCAATGAGTATTTTACAGCACTGCCTCTTTGTTCTGCAGCTACATAGATATAGCACTCCTCTAGCACCCCGAATATACGGGGATAGGTCCTCTCCTAGTGCAAATAATTGGCAATTCCTGAACATGATGAAGTGTTGACCTCAAGCCTCATTATTGCACACATGTTGAAGGTTAATCTCTTCTCTCCATGGTGAGCTGCATAGCACATGCTCATTTCTGTAGCTCTTTCACAGGCCTGGCAGTTGATATGCAAAACAAATACTGCTGCCTGGTGTTTAGGTGCCTCATGCTCTTGGTACAGTGCTACAACCACTGCCAGGTTCTCCAAGATAGGCAGATATCTTTTATTTTGTAAGTATGTCTCCAAGGAGAGAGTCTTCATCTTTTGTCTTACCCATTGCTGGGTATGCTGTAATGACCTTGCTGAACTTGTTCAGTTGGGCTATATGAAGTTTCATATAATCTGTTAGCTTAGCTTTTTATCTCTATTCTTGGTTATTTCAATTCACGGTGTAAATGTTTGCTGTCAAATATGGTTCACATTTAAATTAATGGAATCCCCAAAGAAAAATAGAGCTATTAATTTTTATGGGTTGTTCGTGCTGAATGGTACTTGATAATACAACTTGTTCCCACCACTCACTCACACTGATTGGCAATGACAGGAAGACAAATCAACTTAAAAATTGGGGAACTGACCTCAGGGTGGAGAACTGAGCTAGCATTCAGACTAGTGAAAATGATCTGGCAATGAAAGAAAACCCTTGACAGATTACACAGGACTACAGGTATTGATTACACTAAGAAGTCCCGTTATACAGACTGTTATATGGAGAATCATGTAATAATTACTAGGTGAAGAAGAGAAGCTACGAATGAAAACAGGATAATTTAAGATCATTTTTCAAAATGAGTTATTATGTATTTTAATATATTTTTTCCAAGAATATGTATGAGAAAATTTTTGGCAACACCAATAAATATTTTAAGAAATGCATATTGCTTTTTGGAACAGAAAATAAATAATGGGAAACTTAAGTCCTGTATTGGGCCTCCTTTATCTGCAAACCTTTAATGAATTTCCATGTTTACAAACAAATAATAAAACTGAGCATTTTTACAGCTGTTTTCATCCATGAACTCTGAAGTGTTCTTTAGTACACTTGTCTAACTAAAGCTAATGATTTTTCTCTTTTGACTGGTGTAGAGTGCTAAATGCAAGTGCAGTCCATTAAAAGGGAAATGAGGAAAAATACTATCTTGTGGTTAGTGCCTGAGACTGGGAATAATACTTCTTCAGTTTATTTCCAGCTCTGCCATTAACTCTGGGCAAGTCACTACGGAGAAGAGATAAAAAGAGAGCAAAGTTCCTACATCTGATTTCACCATCAGCAAGAAGTTTGGTTTTCATAACTGCCAACTATCTGGAAATTCTCTTTGTGGAAAAACTGCCCTTATCTCTTGTTCCAGTAGTTGACCCACCTGAAATTCAGTCTTCATGAGAAATTGAACTGGTTTAAGTCGAATCAATTTTAAATTGATGCCAGTTTGTCATAAATCTCACCTGTATACACGCTTAAACCAACTAAACTCTCTCTCTGAATGTCCTGTGTTCAGCAGTAGCAGTCAATTTTTCTCCATCTTGGTAGCTGTTACAGTGCTGTGTTTTTGACTTTTGGCCTGGGAACAGCACTGATAACACCAACGTTGTTAGTTACTGCTTAGAATGTTTGGTCTGACCAAGGACTTTCTGAGCCTCATGCTCTGCCAAGGAGGGGAAGGTCAAAGGAAGCAGAGACAGGACACCTGACACAAACTGACCAAAAAGGTATTCCATACCACAGCATGTCACGGTCAGGATGTAAAAACAGAGGACAGAGACCTAGAAGGGTAGGGGTTCATTGCGGGGTCCAGCTTGGTATTGGGTGATGAGCAGATGTATTCTCTTTCCTTGTATTTCCCTTGTCATTATTATTACTGGTGGCAGCAGCAGTGGTTTGTGTTATACCTTAGTTACTAAACTGTTCTTATCTCAACCTGTGGGAGTTGCATTCTTTTGATTCTTGTCCCCATCTCTCTGGGAGCTCTGGGGAAGAAAGAGGGGGGAGTGAGTGAGCAAACTGCATGGCTGACTGGACTTAAACCACAACCTGGGCTTATTTCACAAAAAATCTGTTTTATTAAGCAAAACTTAGCTAAGTTCAGCAACTTGACAGCTTCTGGATTAGGAGATGGCACTGTTCTACCCTGGTTCAGACTCAGCTTTCCACTCAGGTACCTCTTAATCATGTACCAACATTCTGCAGGTGCTGTGTATGAAATCTAAAGATATTTCTTTTGTTTCATATTATTCATTCTTTTTCAACGTATTACATTGTCAAATTATTACTGCAGATTCCTTTTTCCTGACCTTTGCAAATGCAGTTTTCTCCCACTGATACTCAACTAAACAATTTTCTTCTCCTCTTTGCTTCTCTCTCCAGCTCCTTTTTTCTGCTCCCTGTGAACAAGAGCATTCCTAGCTTTGCTTTCAATTACCTTTAGCTCAACTTTGACCATTCAATGATTGCTGAGATGTCTGCTCCCAATTTACCAATTCCAGGTACCTGATCTTCCTTTGCAAATGTTTCGGGAAAATAATGACGTAAAAAGAAAAAAAATCAAACCATCACACTGGACAAAGATTCTAACAGGTAACAACAGTCTAACAAGACTTCTGACTGTCAGAAGAATAGTGAGGACCTGTCAACAATTTATAAGTTTTAGATCAAAAAGAGAACTATTTGTTTCCTCAATGAATAGAAAAACAAAGCAAAATCATGTGCTAATATCAGTGACATTGCTGCCAACCTTTTCTATTGATTATGAGTGAAACATGACAGAATATCAATGGCTCCTTACTGAAATTATCTCTACCCGCTCTGAGATATAGCAAAGTGCCTCGTGTGTGTTTAATACATTTAAAAGGAAATTATCATTAGCAAGTGTATACATTTTAGAATCAAATTATCCACAAATAGAACTTTCCTGATTTTCACAGTTTAACCAAAATTAATTCACATTTATTAACATTTCAACCCAGCAAAATATCAATGCAGCAGAATTACTTCCTCTTCTTCCTTGGAATATATTGCAGTTGGGAGAAAAGTCTCATGCACTGATTGCAATGAGTGTCACTACAGATCCTGATTTGAGAAAGAAATAACCAATTCCAATTTTTCTAGATGCCTTTCTTATCTTCTCACTGTCCACAAATCATACATATAACAAAGTAATTTGCTAATTGTCACAGCACTATCCCCAGTAAAATCGATGGTCTTTACTTCATTAATTCAGCAGTCAGCAGAGCCTAGACATTTAATTTCTTCATTGTTCATTCAATTCTTGAGAATCAATTTGTCACATTGCACAAAAGAAAATAAATAATACAGACATATATGAATCAGTGACCTTTTTTGACTACAATGGAACTATTCCATGCTGGACATTTGTGCAAACAGGGTAAAAGAATTTTGCCTAAAGCTACAAGCAGCAAAGGAACACTGTTTCTAAAGAAATAATAGAGGGCTAAATGTCCAACTATTCAGCAGATGAGTCGAGAGGGAATAGCTGCCAAAATGTTAAGTGGAGAACAGGAATTTTACTTCTACCTCCCTCCATTGTAGTGGGTGTAAATTTGTCATTGTTCTGCAATTCATAACTCTAATAAAACATAAAACTAAGAGCAAGCTGTGGAAGGCTAGGATGTTTTTACAAGAATGGAAACTCTGTAGACAGAATACAGAATGAATAGTGGAGGACAGAAGCTGATGGTCAGAAAGGTATGGGCACCACACAAGAGAAGCAGCAACGGTAAGGACAAAGGCTTGAGATAAAAGAAATTAAATACTGAACAGAATTCTTTGCACAAACCCGACAGCCTTCTTAACCTGCTCATTGAGTAGTTGCATGCAAAGTAGCACATAAATTATTGAACACCTCTGTGAATAAAAAAACATCTGCTTCTATAGAAAAAACGTGTGCTTTTAACACTGCAATAGCATGTTGGCATTAGAATTTCACCAGAAATAAAAACATTGTTTTATAATACTTGACATTCATAAGATCATGGTGAAATTCAGCCTTTCCAGTATATACATATAGCAGTTTCAAAAATCGAAGCTACCAATATATATTACATCATTATGGAAAATGAGTGAACTCTCTTCACCAAATTTCAACCCTCTCCATCATGATGGTTTGATCTTGAACATCCTTGTACTTACGTGCTCTGTAAGAGAGAAAAGATGAAAGGAAATATCCCAAACACTAGAAGTAATACTGGGCACTAACATAAAAGAACAAAAAGTTCAGTGTTACTTTTCTAGGTAGGTTTAATAGCAAAACAGGCACAGAAGCTACAGATGTTTTTTAATGGCAAACAGATGACAAAAGGGTGTCTCTAGTCTGTATTATGTTACTACTATGTTACTATTACCACTGTTACCACACAAAACCTACGGTAATTAAAATTAATTTGAATTTCTTTAAATATTTCAACAAGTAAGGGCAATGTCTTTTCCTGTGGCTTGTGTGGCATAAAGTTGTAAAGTCTTATGGTACCATTCATAGTCTTTATACAAGTGAGCATGTGGAGAGAACCAAGTTTCAGATCCTCTCCTAGCACTCATACTTTCCTGAGCATTTACAGTGATCTGCATGCAGTCATGGATTGTAAATGAGAATAACTAAAAAAAAACCCCAGCATTTATTCCATTTTATTGGCAACTTTAGCTCCTGTAGTCAGATTTATGAATATATTGAAAGCACTCAGATACAAATATGCATATAGAATGAGCTACAGCAGTGCCCGCAATGGTGTAGCTAAACTTTGGTTTTAATCACCAAGTTGTTTAAGCATTCATGCAAGTTCTGCAAGAAGTTTGCTTCCTTTGGTCCCTTAATCTCTTTATAAGTCTTAACCAAAGTCTTCAGTTCTATGCATGAAATCTTAACCAGATCAACAGATCTATGCAGAAGGGAGCCAGATCTAATTACAGAATATCCATTGAATTATTAAATATGTCTATATATAAAAATAAAGAGAGGAACTCTGGTTTGCCCCTACAACACCATTTCAACTTTGTCCAAGACTGACAAGACACCTCATTATACAAAACAGCATGTGTACAAATTGCATACAGAGATGACATTTATAAGTTCCGCATAAGTGGAAAGCCCAAGAGACAGCCTATGTTATTTGCTGTGGTTTGGAACAATTTTGGTTCAGTTTTAAGCAAGTATTGGGTCATGTTGCATGGTAGATTGCCTTTTCCTTTTAATATAGGTAGCATCTGGTTAATAATTCAAAAACACTGAAGATATGCAAAATTCCTGAGAAAGGAGCACAGATATAAGAGTGCTCTATTTTCCTTAGAAAAAGTTCTATTAAGGTGAGAAAATGGTAGTTAACCTTAAAGCACAGAATCATGAGCACCTATGCCTGAGTAGCTGTAAAAAATTCAGTCTAAAATCTGGCTGGATCTAAACAGCCAAGACAATACCTACTGTGTGTCTCTGGTTGAGGTTCAGACCTAAGAGGGAAAAGTGAAATCAAACAAACATAATAGTATAGTATTCCAGTTATATCAGCATGTCTTGTTTAACTGTTTTTGAACAGCCTTTTCCCCTACCCTTTCCTTACACAGCAATAATTCCAAAGCCATTTACAGCATTCTACTACGCCATTTGACTTATACCTGCTATGAGATACATATCACCACTCCTCATTATTCTTTTTGCTAGTATTTTTCTTCAAATAAGCTGCACTTTGATACTTAGATTGAAATTAGTCTAATTTCACCATGCACCTAATTTCTCACTAATGTCATGGTAGAGAGGTAGTCTTATGGTTTAAGCTGTAAATCATGCAGTTTACTCACTCACTCCCCTCTCTTTCTTCCCCCCCACTCTGAGGGGGGAGAATGGGGAGAAGAATCAATATAAATTAACTCCCACAGAATGAGATAAGAACAGTCCAGTAACTAAGATACAACACAAATCACTACTGCTACCACCAATAACAATAATGACCAAGGAAATACAGGGGAAGAGGATTCAACTGCTCACCATCTGATGACTGAGATGTGAACTGAACTCTTCTGTGTTCCTGCCCCCAATTTTTCTATCCTGTGCATGAAGCAATGTGGTATGGAATACCTCTTTGGTCAGTTTGGGTCAGGTGTCCTGTTTCTACTTCCTCCCGGCTTCCCGTCCTCCCTGGCAGATCATGAGACTCAGAAAGTCCTTGGTCAAACCAAACATTCTAAGCTGTAACTATAAACATTGGTGTCATCAGCATTGTTCCCAGGCCGAAAGTCGAAAACACAGTGCTGCACCAGCAACTAAGTAGGAGAAAAATGACTGCTACTGCTGAACCCATGACAGGTAGGTACCTTCTGCTGGTCATCTTGGACATCTATTTTAGGGCAGAACAAATAATTCTCCATAGATGCCTCTATCCATTGACTATACAAAAACACTAGAAAATCAGCTCTGGCTAGATGCGTAATATTTATACTACCAATATTAAGCCAGATACATTCCAACCTTTAATGTCTGATGTTGAGAATTCTGATGTTTATGGACTATTAGTTCTAGTAACAGATGTTAGAGCACTAATTGATATTAAACTCAAGCTTGCGTTTTTTTTTCCATCCTATCCTGAAGGGATAAAGCTCTTCCACCATTTTTGTAGATATCCAGATGGCTGGAAATATTCTCAAAGGCCATCCAATTAATTGCAGGATATGGTTCATAACGGAGAGCAGATAGTCACTTTGTGCATGTATGGCTAATTTGTTATGCCTTGAAACACCATCATATTCATTTAATGAACCTCTCTGCTAATGTTGCCAGTTTGTGGTGTCTCCTTTGGAAAGCAATGAAAAAAAGAATCATCTCCCTTAAAGGCAAAGGTGGTAAAGGAAAGCTTTGGTCTCCGTTTCAAAGAGAGTAAACAATAATCTTAAGTCTTCATCAATGCCACTATCAACATATCTGTAAATATTTCTGTTGATTCTCCAGACTTGGCCATTAAAAGAAAGCAAATTTTTTATGACATTTCCATTCCCAAGCCAAACTTTTTTTTTTTTTAATATTTTTTTAAATAAAATTATTGTAACTTTAAGGCTATGGGTACTGGTACTCCATTGGTGACAAGGACAAAGGAATAGGTTTCTTTTTACTTCAAAGTCACTTTAAAACAGACCTCTGTTCACTGTAGCATGCCAGGCACTAAGAAGATACAGCAATGTTCTGCTTTCTCATCAAATTCATATCAACATCATTTAAATATTAAAACAGTGACAAAAAGATAATCAAATCCAGCTATTTGGAAATCAACCTTCATTCTGCATGAGCCATGTGTGTTTGTTGCTCCCACTTTCATCACTTTTGAAGTCACACTGACATTTTTTTCTTGGTTTTCTCCATATTGACTGCGATTACATCATGTGCTCTGCAAATCTGATCATAGTTGAACTGGAACCAAAAGAATGCTTAATCATAATAATGATGCTGGCATACAGACAGTATCAAAATGCTTTCATAATAAAGTGGTTCAGAAAACCCTCTAGAAAACTCTATGCCAGGGTTCAGTTTTATGGCAATTAGCAATGAACATAATTTAGAGAAGACAGACTGTTGAGCTTCAGTGGCTCAACAGACCAAGTGGAAATGCTCTCTGACCTGCCACTCACTATGATACACAGAGGAGCACTAAAATTTAAGATAACTGTGCTTCTCTTAGCCTATTTCTGGTTACCTGTTCGGCAGAATAGATTTACTATGATTAATACAGACCTAATCAGAGTATGAAACTTTATGCCATAATTTTCATAGTACAAATCTTGGCCAAGTATCCTCATTAGTTTCAGAGTTTGCATTTCACACAGTTACAATACTACAAACCCTTTCCCCCTCCTTTACATAAACATTTTCTCCTCAAGAACTAGAATACAAAGAGCTGCAATGAATCTAGCCATGTTCAATACCTGCAGAATTCCAACCAAGTTCAGTTTAAACACACATCCACTCTTCCTTCATTTAGCAGCTAACAAGTAAATATGATATCTGTATAGTGATTATATTCAAATCTCCACCATTTAGGACCTGAATGCAGAAATAGCTATGATTTCTGCATTTTGTTTACTTACAGTATTATCATTCTTCCCTTAGTAATGCCATAGATATACTACTTAATCATACAGCATAACAGACAGAAGTACATTAGATTCATTTTGCTGAGAGAATTGAATAGTTCAAAGGAAATTATTTTTGTTTCTTTAGAACTGATGCATCTGGCAGCACAAAGGTTAAGAAACTTCAAGCAAAAACTCCCGCTAACACAACTGCATTAAGGCCTGGGTACAAAATGACTGATTTCTAGGGGAGACAGCCAGCATTACAACCCATGGAAAACTCTAAGCTTTAGGAAACAAGACCTCTTCGAGACACTTGCAAATCTGGGCCTTTTTTGCCATGGCACCCACTCCTCAAAAGGTTTTAAGAGATTTAATGTAAGGTCTCAAAAACAGGTTCATGATGCACAAAGGCCTATTGTGCTAGACCATTTTCTCCCTGGCAGGTATTGATATCAACAGAATGAAGACATGCAAGAAGAAAGTATAGCCAGAATGGCTGGAGAGATGCTATAAAAGCAGCTGGGAAGGCATGTGATAGGGAGGAAAACAATCACTGAAGCAACAAATTCTGTACTACTACAGCTTTTCTTATTTTTCTTCTGGTTTAAATTTAAGATTAAAGAGAGAATGCCAAGAAATACATATGGTCTCTGGTCCACAGTGCTGTGAAGAAGGGCACTAACTTTTGTCCAGCCACATGGAAATGCTTTTTGGTTTGGTTTAAGAGAGCATAATTATACCCCTTAGTCCAATGCCACAATAAAAAGGAATGCTGAAAAAAACCAACACACTTCATCAGTGAGATTCTGACAGTTTGCAAGCTATTTTCATAAAACAGATTTAAAGCAAAAAGAAGGGAAGAGAAAAATAATCACTGAAATTGGGGGACGGAGGAGTAGGGTGGGAGGGGTGTGGTGTGGTGTGTATTGTAGCAAAGTTTGGGGCACAGCTAACTGTGGTATGAACACACAGTATCCAGCACAATCTTTGCAGACGCTCTCCAGTTTTCACTGCCATACTGTGAAATGTAATAGTCCTCTCAATAACATCCATTTTCCCAGGGTTTAACAAAATAAATCTAGAAGATGAATGGCCTTCCCTTTTCAAACCAGACTCAAAATTACAGGGATTCACCAGTACAGTACTGCAGTCTCCTTGAAAGTAAACGAAAGCAGCTGTAAACCTGGTTCAATCTCCTCATTTGATGATGTTTTCATACCCTTCACACAAAAACAGAGCAGCTGGTATGCTCTAATGAATACAGCCCTTGCTCCCAGTTTTAAACTCCTTCTTGCTCATTCTAAATCACACTCTAACCCAATTCAACACTCACAGAATAACAGTAGAAGCAGCAACAGCTTCACGGAAATTTTCAGTTAGCAACATGACCAAGGGCTGAATCGCAGCAATCTACACTGAGAAAGGGGAGAGAAGTGCATATAGCCTGAATACCATTCCAGATGAAGCAGAAAAACCCAAGCATCTCCTTTTTTGCTGCTTCCCACCACCTCTAATCAGTGTGCTACCTCATACATCATTGCCATACCCCTCTGGAAGTGGTCTCCCCGTACTGTTTCCATGGGGAACCACAAAACGACTGTAGGAAGCTTCTGTGTTGCCTTCTCACACCAATCCCATACATCCCAAACCCCATCTCATTTTGAGGTGAGAATCAGGAAACTGTGTATCACACTGCAATGCCACCAAGAGGAGGGGGCAATGAGACAAGGTCAGAAATTCACGAACTTCTTGGTCAGAAAAATGCACAGAGAGACTTAAAAGGGGGTTCAAAGAGCACTCCGATGGCAACTCTTGGTTAAAACAATTTTTAGGCTTTCAGAAAATTTAGTTGCTCTTGACTCAGAGGAACAGGACACCATCTAATCCTTGTGGAATAGACCAAACTGGACATCAAAATGGACTGCATTGCTAAATTTCATCCATCAACAGGAGCAATCACAACAAGATATCACATTTTTGCTAGCTGCTTAAGAAAAGAGACCAAATATTTGCAACAAATATTAGATGTTCTTCTAACATAACAAAATCTAACCATTACATTCACAACTAGACAGAAGATAGAAATGAGAGAAATAGGTTTGACAAATCTAGACTTTAGGAAGAAAAAGTGCATCTCCCTTTAATTCACTTCCTCTTCCTTCGGTTATTCATATAGAGAATAATGAATTCTCATTCTCTTCCTTAGAGGCTCTATCAATAACACTGCAGACAAACCCAATTAGCATTTAAAGGCTGCAACCTGCTTGAATTGCTTTGAGATTCCTTTGAGCTCATCTCCCAGCCTGACAATATACTGAAACTGATTTAGCCCACTCTTTTTGAAATATTGCTGCTATTTTGCCCTTAATATATCACAAACAAAAACATGCCTTCATTCTGACAGAAGGCCACAACGGATTTTGCATAAAGTTGAATAAATGAGAGCAAATGATAACCAAGCAATATCCAATCTGATTGCTTCAAACAGTACACTTATTTTGCATAAGCAAATTAACTATTGAGAAAAATTCCTCAGAACCACTTACTTGGTTCAGAAGTGGTGAAATCTGAAATCATCCTGAAGTGATGTTGTTCTAGGAGCATTGAAACGGCTTTGAAAACATACAAATATCCCTCTTTCTTATGGGGGGGGGGGGGAAGGAATCTTGCATATTATCATCACTGTAGATGTTTTGCTTTTTCCAGTATATATCTTTCTAGTCCCTGTTTCCAAGGCTGCAAAACTCTAGCAACAATGCCATCTTAGGGAAATGATTGCCGTGGATTAATTGCATAATGTGTGACTTAAGTATTTTCTTCCATCAGTTTTCAATTCCCTCCTTCCAGTTTCAATCAGTGTTTCCTTGTTCTTATAGTCAAGACTTAAAAATAAAATACAAATCCCCATCCTGCTTTTCTTTAGTGTAATCATTACTTTGGCTAGCTTTACTGTTTCTCTCTTACTCATGTCTCCCTAAGTATTCAAAGTCTTTTCAATCTCATTTCATACACGAACATTTTCTCCATACCCGTCATTCTCATTTTCTCTTTCAACAACTCTGTTTCTCCAGTGTGTCTTTCTGATGCAGCAATTGGAACAAATAGCCCAGATGAGGGCACACCACCACCTTTTTTTTTTTTTTTTAATAAAATCATAACCATCATGTTCTCAGTATTTATCTCAATTCTTTTAACTTCTGAATATTTATTTATTCTTTGGCAGCTGTTGCACAACACACAGAAGCCTGAATTCAGCTGCCTAAACTGATGCCAAGTTTTATTTTTGACTAGATGCTGTCAAGTTTTAGCATAAACCTAATTTCTACATTTAGACACCCACATAAATGTCTAGACCTTATCCAAGCTTCTCTAGGCAATAAACAGAGATATGCATTGTTAAGGAACAAATTTAGACATTCACTCTATGACTTGAATTGAATCCTAAAAGTGCACCAATTAACTGAGATCGTGACAGCTACTCCTTAGACCTGAGGAATCCTACTCAATAAGTTAACCTAAAGAGGATTAGCAGAATGGGTCAGCAATGTTTACTTTTATGACAACATTTTAAAATCAATGCTATTCAGTCACAAATTATCACAGCTTTGTCACATTTTTCTGATAACTTGTTGAAAGATTTTTTTTTCTTTCTTTAGAAAAAAGCTTCCATTTCAGCCTGACAATTTCCAGCTTGAATTAAGAATTGAATTCTCTGCTACTTTGTTCAGTCAGTAATGCTTTCTGAGCACAGGAAAGCACACAGAAAAGACACTCAAATTGCAAAATCAAGAGCTTCTCTAAGCTTATGAAATTTAAGAACACTTCAGTGCTTTGAAAATGACAGTTTGGTTGCCATTTATGTTTTTGTAAAGAACGGAGTTGGGCATGGAAGCAGAGAAAGAGGGTTGGGAGTGAGAACAAAATTAAATAAAGTCTTTCCAAGTATGACAAAAAAAAAAAAAAAGATTGAGGAATGTCCTAAAAAGAAGTCCAATTTAATGTTAAACTCAAAGGCATTGCTGCCCTTCCTTGCAAATGCTGAAAGTTGAAGGAAGATTTCATTTCCCAAAGGCAATGCAGGCAGCTGCACTCAGGAGCTTTCCTGGGTTTTCATTTTTCTCGTTTGTTTTTCAATAAAGTAGTATTGATTCCCAGTCAGGTGGTACAAAAGGGCTGTATAAAATAGCCTCTGCAAAAATTACCACAATGTCTTTACTCACGGCCAGCCCTCTCCTTCCACTAAACCTAAATAAAATAGACTTGATGATTCTCCTGCTTGATGCTTTGGAGAATACTGCACTTAAAGCAGTAACTGCTGTTTGTGTACCAAGTCTTTTACCATAAATGCAGGCCCTTTAAGAATTTGTTGAGCTGATTTTAAAAACTACAGAAAAATTTAAGAAGCTCTTTCTGTGTATAATCAGACATCAAAGTTTGATGTGGAATATGGTTTTGCAATAAAAATTCATCTTTTCTCATTTGCATTTCAAATAAACCATTAATATCTTACAAAAGGACCAAGAACCAAGATAAAACGTACTTTACACTTTGATATGTCAGCTGTTGTTCACCCCTGTGGCTTCAACGCTTTTCTGCTACTAGAGTTACTACAACTTCACACCCCTTTCTTTTTTTAATTTAACCTTACGCCATCATCAGCATCCGAGGCTGAAAAAGCTGTCCTGACATGGGTTTCTAAACACCACAAAAGCCTATGAGAGAGATGGATTATAGCTTCAAAAGCTTTCAAAATGGACTTGCAGCTTATTTTTCTCCTTATCCCCATTTAGTGTGCTCAGACTCCCTTTCAGCCTCCTTTTGTAGCAGGCAGCATCTGCATCTCCCTCCTACTGCAATCTTCTGTAAATTGAAAACAAATTAAACAGAAAGATTAAAAAAAAAAAAATCCCATAAATGACCTAAATTATTTGCTTAAGCTGTTCAACCAATGTCACCAAGTCTGCTTCTGTATGTAATTTAGGAATGCCACTAGGAAAGAGAGGGGAAGAGAGGCCAGGTCATCACGGTGATTCTCATTCCCACTGTCACCACATGCTGCATGAAATAAAAGCGAGTTTGCACCAGCAAGGTCCAAAGCAGCAGCTGTAGGTTCACACCACTAACTTAAACCCAATTATGCATACTGCATCAAGGAGGGGAGAGTACGAAAGACAACACATAACAATCCAGAAAAGATCTGTTTCTTCACCTACCCAATTAGCTTTTAAAAAGGCATTTTTAGGGTATACAGACTGTGATTATTCTTGAGATAGTCTGAGTCTGATTCAGTAAAAGGTCATCCTGGTTTATGTGCAGCATGGACAGAGCACTGTGGGAGAGATGCACATCTTAAAAACACTAACAGAATGATGTGTGCAATTCATGGTGAAAATGAGCAACCAGGATAAATGCAGTCATACCTCATCCAGAGGTTAATGACCTCTGCTCTCCCTACTTAAGAACCATAATCCAACTCATCACCACAGAGATTGTTACCATCACCAACACAACTTCTGCCAACATATTTCTACGCAAAGCCTGTATTACTAGAAATGCATCAGCCATGATGAGAATGTGAACTGCAGAGAGCCTTCACATGCCGAGTAGACATTAGGTTAAAACAAGACTTTCCAAAGTGAAAACCACAGAGCTACTGACAGAGGATCATCTGGGGATGGCTCTTAAATGTCAAGTTAAAATAGCATTTTTCACTTCTAACTGGGTCTTTCCTGTCATGTATACCTCCTCAAAAAATACATGTTTGGGACGATCTTTCTCCTGCTCAGTGTTGGTTCTAAAAGATAATACATCAGAAAGGATAACAAGATCATTTGGCCAGTCTTGAATTACTTAAGCACAAGGGGAAAAGCAGTGCGTCTTTTTTAAAAACTAAAAAAGAAACCAAGAAGCCCCAGTACTTTTCCACATACTGATAAAACTAAGCTTAACATTCTATTACTTACTGTTTATTCAGAGTGTTGACAGTATTCTCTCTACTGTCACAGACGACAAGTAATCTGTGCTACAGAGAATGAGGGCGATATGAAGTCCTAAACCCACAGGAAGTCCCTACTGAATTAAAAATTATTATTCGTGTGTGAAGTTACCATTTATCTTAAAGGGAATAGATACGCAGAGCTTAAATGCAGACAAAAAACACCAAACAAGCAAAAAAAAACCCAAACCAAATACTGGGAAAGGCAGAGGATGGAATGGAAAGGGGAAAATCAGAACTACTTATCCATGAAGAAATCCCTTGAGAACATAAGCCTTTGCCACTGTTTGGATGTACTATAATTAGCCATAAACCTTGAAATTAACAGGACTGTTCATATGGATATGGTTTCCCCTGCTGAGCTTAGGTATCTTCAGGAGAAGATACAGAAAAAAAATATAGTTGGGAAGCATGTTTTATTTAAAATAAAAGTAGTTAAGTGAGCACCTTTGTACTGTTGGAATCACACATACAAACACCAGGAGTTAGAGTATCTATGGAAAAAGTGAGTTTGAAATTATTATCCTCACCTATACAAATAGCCCCACTTGAGACACATCTCATGAGTCAAGCACAGGATTAGGCCTTAATATGTTGTATTTGGAAACCACCTATTTCTCTGCATGAATAAGGTGTTATTACAACCCTTCTAACATGAAACTCATTAAACTTCATTACTCGGGATAACACAGAACAATTATATGGTTTTCCACATACCAATAAAAAAAAGTCAAAATAGTCCATCTTGTGTATAAATGTTAAACAAATTACTTTGAGAACATAAAGGCCATGTTTGGATCAACATTACTCTCATACCAGTCATGCATTTTGCATAAAAGGTTTGCATTTACTTATGAGAACTACCTGTTTTCCAACTCACATGCTGTATCTACACAGAATACTCAGTGCTTCTCTACGATCATATTTCCAGATGCAATGTGATGTTTCTGCTCTCCAGTTCTAATACGTTATCTATCTATATGATGCTATTAATTCTCAATTCCTGATTACAAATTTCTAAATCTTAAATAAGGGAGACTTTGAAATTACTATGGAAAAAAAGAAAAAAAGGTTAAGATATTTTATTCCTTCCCAAATACTTAAAATAAAAAAAGAGAGGCTAAAAAATGTGAAGAAAATAATCACCTACCTTAATGATTTTTTTTTCATTTTTGACATTTAAATGTGAAACTCCATTTATAAAATACAAACTAGTACTTCACAATATCATAACCACTTTTTTCAACTTCTTACATAATGACGCTACTAATTCAACACAAGTTTAAAGGTAGTTTTCTGAAGCAAAGTTCCGTATTTTTCACTGAATACAACTATTATAGGCAACACAATGTCCCACAACTCTACTAGACAGTCATAAAAGACATGGCAGAAGGGCTGATGTGATTTAAGCATTGTACAGGGAGACTGAACTATACTTTACCTGAACCAAGGGTTTTAATACCCAGCACTGTCAACCCGAAGAGATGTTGCTAAATTCAAGTAAAGGAAAAATGAAAATCAATATTGTAATAAATTATACGTTTTCTTGGAATTTGCAGTCATTGAGAGACATTTCTAGAGAGCCAAATACTCATTTGTTTGTAGCACAAGGCCTAGCACAACAAGGCTGATACTAATAAAACACATACACATGTCAATATATGAATGAGTAGTTGCTAAAAAGGTTACAAGTACAACAATTCTAATCCAATTATAAAAGCAAAAAAAGTAAAAAAAAAAAAAAAACAAACAAAAACATAAAATCTATATCAAAAGCTGAGGTATTAATTCAAAGCTTCTTTTCATTCCACAGTGACAGATGAATGCGATATGGTCCTTCGCAGTATCTATGAAGTGATGCATTTTTTGCTATTATTTAATAGTCTAGTTATAGAAAATCAATACTCTCACAGATGCTGTCATTCTTCTCCTGTCCCACACAGGGCTGTGGAAGCAAAGAATCCCCATATGCAATTATAAATCCATTTAAAATAAAATACTGAACCATGTCTTCAAATTGTATTCATACTGTATGGCATTTTTCAACTTAATTACTTGCAAAACTTCCACAGCTTAAGTTATTTTCCTCATGGAAATTCCTTAGAAATAGTTTAGAAAGGCAGAAGAGTACGCAGAGCGTTTGACAATGCCTCACATAACATCCTTGTCTCTAAGTCGGAGAGATACCAATTTGATAGGTGGACAACTCAGAGGATAAAGAACTGGCTGGATGGCCGCATGCAAAGAGTTGTGGTCAATGGCTCAATGTCCAGCTAGAGACCAGTAACGAGTGATGTTCCTCAGGGATTGGTGTTGGGACCAGTCTTGTTCAACATCTTTGTCAGTGACATGGACAGTGGGATTGGGCACACCCTCAGAAAGTTTGCTGATGACACGAAGCACTGTTTTACCTCACTTGGAGTATTGTGTGTAGTTCTAGTGTCTCCAACATAAAAAGAACATGGAACTGTTGGAACAAGTCCAGAGGAGGGCCATGAGGATGATCAGGTGACTGCAGCACCTCCCCTATGAAGATAGGATGAGAGAGTTGGGGCTGTTCAGCCTGGAGAAGAGAAGGCTGCACAGAGACCTCATAGCAGCCTTCCAGTATCTGAAGGGAGCCTATACGGATGCTGGGGAGGGACTCTTCATGAGGGACTGTACTGGGAGAACAAGGGGTAATGGGCTCAAACTTAAACAGGGAAAGTTTAGTCTGGATGTAAGGAAGAAGTTCTTTACTGTAAGGGTGGTGAGACAGTAGAATGTGTTGTCCAGGGAAGTTGCGAATGCTCCATCCCTGGTGGTGTTCAAGGCCAGGTTGGACATAGCCTTGGGCGACATGGTTTAGTGTGAGGTGTCCCTGCTCATGGCAGGAGGGTTGGAACCAGATGATCTTAAGTTCTTTTCCAACCCTTACTATTCTATGATTCCATGATTCTATGATACAAGAATAATCTATTCAGAGAACAACTATAATATTTAATGTAAATGTTGTGGGTGAATTTATTATTTAATATTAAAAATATAGTCATAGGGGCACAGGCCAGTGGAAGACACAGCTGCTATGAAAGGGGTTTCAGAGTTTTGTACTCTTCAAGTATTCATACGATTAGCCAAGCTGGTGCTGACAGAGGGTTCACATTAATGTATTTTTTTTTCAAGACTGGAAAGGAATAGACTTCCAAGAAAGAACTACTATAGGAAAGTAAATTTTTGTCCAGCAGTTTTTGCCTTACAGGTTTCCTACACTATCATTTTTCACCAAGCGATAGTTCAGTAATTTCCAAGACAAGAGTGGCTGCTTTATGTTTAACAGTGTAGATGTACTTTTCTTCCGTAAATTTAATAACTTTTAAAAATATTGCAAATGTTTTGTTAAATGCAAATTAGCATCCATATGTGCCAATACTGGAACAAAGCAGCTGTAGAACTAGGACCATTAGCAAATCCAATTAGACTATTAAAATCAGTCTCATTCAAATATTGTTTGGCTCCTCAAAAAATGCTCTAGTACCTGAGACATTCAGATTCATATTGAATCCATTCAATATGAATTTTATTTACTATTTTTATTCTTTAAAAGTGTTTCTAATGATAATGGGCTTAATCGGTATTCCCACAAGACCACACACTTAATTCCTTTTCTTCCCCCCTCCAGTTCTGAGGTATATTTGACACTTTCTAGTCCTATGGTGGCACATCAGATTTCAACAACAGGTACAAATCAGAGCTATTTTCTCCCCAAATTCCTTTCACCTCCTGGGTGATTGCCATCACTTCTTGACAATTTATTTTAATCTCCCCTTTACTGGCACTTCAGCTTCATCCTCTTGGATGCCCCTTGTGTAAAGGGTTATGGTAGGAGGACTTCTTGAGTCACTTCAGGCAATACAAGTTTCTTCCATTCTTCTTGAGGTTTATACTTAACACAACAAACACAATCAAACCAATTGATTATCTTCACTGCACATCTGTAAAGCAGGGAACAGTGTGATGCTTACCTTCTTTTTGAGAGTTACGATTTTAAATCAGAGTGAGAACACCTAATAACAATTACTCGAAGTGGCTATTTTACTGCAGAAAACAAAAATAACATTGTGTATTGCAGTACAGCATAAAACAAGTAGTTACCCAGAACAGCAATTAAGCTCTTTCACAAGCTCAAGTTCAAAATCTATCTCATCCATACTACATCAAAAGCATTAAAGAAATCGGTCCAATCTGAATGGGAAGGGAGAGAGTTTTCTTTTTTCCTTGCTGTCAAGTCACATAGGAGACACTACAACATCCACAGACTCTCCCAAACTGCTACTTGCTCTGTATGTTTAGATAAAAAAATTACATCAACTGTGCTCTCACTCTGGCTCCATATATTCAAAATAACTGAAGACAGACATTAAATCAATTACTCAGATATAAAGCTAGAGACAGTCCTGAACTGCGCAGCTTAGCTTTACGTCTTAGCTGTTTGAGAGATTAAATGCAGTTTCATATCAACCAAGAAGCATTATTTAAAAATATCAAACTGGATTTGACCTCTGCAAAGGTATTTCCACAAAGAAGCCAATTTAAGGCAACATGTCACGCTTAATCCAGGCTAACTGAAAAAAAACAAAAAAGGAGGGGGGAAGAAGTTGTTTGGGGGGGAGGGTTTGGTTTGGGGTTTTGTGGGGTTTGGGTTTTTTTCTAAATGCACACAACTTCACCTTTGTTCTGTTAGAGTATTTCAGGATTTTGTCCCAGAACCCCAATGGCCTATGGAATCCTTCACTTCAGCAGATTTAACTGTATAAATTTCTCTAAGAATGTTACTGTAACACCATGCTATGTTATGGAGGGGAGTTTACTTGCTTTATGTTTTTGTAAAACCAAACACTTTTCCCTGGCAAGACTACAGCTCCCTATATAAAATGTTTATTCCCTTTAAAAAACATTTTATCACATAAGTAAACTTAAATTGGGGCTGCCAGATTTCTTCAAAGCATCCTGAGGAATCTGTCAGCAGTGTGCCCAAGTGCATAAATTCTGGCATTTCTTTTCACAGTATATCAAAATCTAGATGGATGAATTATCTGAAAGTGTTATAGGTGTGCTTCTGTCTGAAAGAGTTGAGCTGTTTGGTTTAACGCCAGATGAATGTTCTTCCAGCTGTACTTATATGACATAATCATGATGTACAGTGGTCAGATTTACAGTCCACATTCTAGCACCTTTAGATATGTGAATGCACTAGGCAGCATACTGACCATTCAAGTTTCTAGTTCCAAAAAGGCAGCCTTCAGTCAAATACTTCTCACAACAGACACAGCTCTTTAACTCAAAGGCCTGCACCAGCAAGGAGATGGACAGAAAACTTGGCTTGGACGTTGTGAGGTTGGTTCTTCTACTAGCACTTGCTGCCAAATTGTGATTTGGGAACCATGCCTGCATTTACTTCTGGAGTACAGCAAATAACAAAACATGCTCAGTAAAACACACTCAAATACAACAAACAGCTACTGCAATCATGAATAGCTTGACGACAAAGTTCAGGAGGAAGAGTGGCTTCAAAAGCATCAGCTTAACCATCAGAAATATACAGCAATGCAACCAAAGAGGAATTGAAAAAGAACAGAAAGGGGAAAGTTCTCCAAGTTTAACTGATGGCTGTTGCCTTTTTAATCTTTTAAAGAAGTTCTCTATTTTTCTCCCTCTATGAGGACTACAAAAATTATTCACCAAATTTCAATTATTGCAGCTGCTGGTTAACAGCAGAGAAGTATTAGAAAAGAAGTAAACAAAAGTAGATTAAGTATTACTAAGAATTAATTAATATTACTTGTAATAGATTAAGTATTACTAACAATTACATTTTTAAATATCTTAACTACTATCATACTGAAGTATATCAAACACATTATACTTCATTATAGAATAAACACCATTCCAAAATCTCCTACCACCAATTTTACTTAATTTATTGAGCATTTCCATACAGCTTCAGTGTCTTTTAAATCATTAAGTAACTGGGTAATTACTAGTAGAACTGTTAAAAAACCTCAGACTCTCCTGGGAAACATTTGAAATTGCAATGATATCTCCAACACTAAAAGGAGATACTACCCACGAGAAGCTCTAGTGTTATCCTTGGGATCTTTATAGCAATTATTGCTCATATCTTTACATGGCAGAAAAGGAACACTGATCCCTTTAGCTTAATTGTAGCTAAACATTAGCTCCACCACTGTAACTCCTGGGCCCAAGTATGTGAATCAGTATAGAAGCTGACTGTCTCCATAAGGCAAGCTGAATAAAGGATGGCTTCATAATGACTAGGGAGTAATTTAACTGCACAACTGCATGCAAGGAAAAAAATAGGTGCTTTATCTAATATATCAGTGAGCAAAGAAAGAAAGTTGTAGTAATCCTTGCTAAATTTAAGCTAATTAGAGAATATGCAAAACTGGCATTTATTCAACTTTTTTTAAATAAAATGAAGGACGCTCATTTTGCTTTTCCCCATCAAGCTAACTTTGATTGTGTTGGCATTTTCACTGACAGAAGACAAAGTCTTCTAGTTGATCTTCAAGAACTAGTTGATCTTCAAGAATTACTTTCTTGCAGAAAGTTAATACGAATGAATATAACCATGACAAAGTCTGCAAAAATGCATATTAAAGGTTGAATTACATTTACAGAACACAAATTAGAACATTTGCATCCATTTTACCTGAATTTGCCTCACCTAACACAAAATTCAAGTAACCTCAACTGCTACTCAGCAGTGACAACAGCAATCCATTGCAAATTACAGTGGGAATGAACACTCAAAGATACAGCAAAGATTTGGTCCTTTTCTGTCTTTGTTATTGTGTAAAGACTCCTCAATGTATGTGCAGTCCCTGCTGCACACAGCCACGGTCCTGCAACACAGACACTGGTTAAGAAAGATATTCCCCTTGTCGCGTCTTCTGATTCCTTGACAAACAATAAAAAGCAGCATACTAATGTGCCAACAACTTCTGACTTGCCCATGGGCTGGTCATGAGTTTCCTCTTTCAGACCTATCTTTTCATAACAGTTGCCATATTTTGACTAAGACTTCATTACAGAGAATTTGACAATCAGAAGCAATTTTTTAAATGAATGCTGACTGATAGAAACAACTGCTCCTATTAAGCTTTATCAATTTTTATATAAAACGCATTTCATCAAGAAGTCAGACAGCTCAGATCTATCTCCCAAATTGAAAGCCAAGTTTTGAGATGTACTCCAACCTAGGAATTATTCATGATGCAATAATTGTTAGGCCACAATTCTTCAAGGACTCAGCAAGTTTATTTTTATTTTTATTCCCCATAATTAATTCCAGTGACTTTATTTGTATTGTAATACAAGTCATCTATCACTCTGCAAGAAATATGTTAAGCTGTAAAGCTTTATTTAATATTACTCTAATGTCTTGGTCCTTTCAAAATATCATTGTGCCTGTACAACAGCAATCTAAACAAATCTTGTGATTTGAAGAACATCCTGACATGCATTCTAATGCTTTTTCTCATCTGCAATAATAAATTGAGTGCCAGTGCTTGAGTATAAAAAGAAACCATCTAAAAAGACCACCACTGACATAGAAGACTCCTAATTGAAATATTAAAGTTCTGAGATGTGGAAAAAAAAAAGAAAGCCTGAGTTTTTTTTACAGAGAAGCCACTTTTATATTGTAATAGCTTATACATATATACACCCTTATTCCTCACATAGCTCGCACCTCTTATTACACAAGTTTGGGTTCTAATTCAAGCAATTTGATTCATACCTATTTTACAGGTCCTCAATATACCAAATGTAGCCTAAGGCAAACATAAATAGGGGGTTTTGGATTATCTTAGAGCATGTTGCAATCATCAGGCAATGTGATTTTTTTAAAAGATTAAGATGTTTGAATATAAAAATAAAGATGTCTAGACAACATGGACGAGGATGACTTCACCAGTATCAGTTAAGAGAAAGATGAAGACAGATAAAAAAAGATGCTGTAATTGGCAGAAGTGACTGAGACAGCAAAAAAAGTAGTTCAAATGCTGTCCTTATTTATTCTCATAAATATGCATATTATCTTTGTTCTTCCAGTGACTGCATTGCCTGACTTACGCTTTCCTTTGTTATTCATTCCTAGCACACTACTGAGGAAGTGGGCAGTCCAGCATTTCCATTCAGAATCCGAAATACACAAACTGCATATTTTACAGGAAATGCACTGTCCTTTCCCTATCCTCCAAAGCATAAGAAGATAGATTTTCTCATACTAACTCCAGCTATCTTCAGTCTAAGGGCAGCAGCACCAGGCTGATGAACAGAAAGGACATTATATTCTGACTTCATCTTTTTCTGCAACGCTTTGTTATAGTACTAATGTTACGTTTACCAAAGAGTTTGACTGGAACACAGTTTTAAGATTACTCATATTTTTAAAAATTCTTTGTAAACAGATATTCTTCCTTTGAAGTAGGATTTGAAAATGCCGATAGTGTTTATCCCAGAAGGGAAATAAACAAGAATATGCATAATTAATGTATGAAGAATAATGAGTTATATTGAGAATGAGCTTTAGTACTCTGCCTCATGACAGAAAAGTGTTTTTCAACAAAACTGACTGGTGGTGCATTTAAAAAAAATAAAGAATATGAAATATTAAGTCTTTTCCCTTCCTTCCTTGCTGTGAGATACCAATGTTTTACAAAAACAAATTTCTCTTAGAGACAGGATATTACGCTAAGCAGATCACTTCTATCTAATGTAGATCACATCTATTAATGTAATCCTTTGTTTCTTAGCATACAGATAATCTAATAAAAAATTTCAATAACAATACTCTTCATGTACACATTCACCTTGGGATTAGATTCCAAATCCAGTTATTCTAGTTTATTCAGCTACCAAGTGACCTGACACATAGCAACCATCAGTGTGCATAGTCTTAGACCATAATAAATGCAAATTAATGTACTACAACTTAATATGCAGTGAGAGATTGTTAAAGATAACTTAAATGATAGTCAGATGCAATGTTAGCACAGCAATTTGTGTGTTTGAACACTAAATTAATCCGACCTAATTGGAGACAACCAAGGATAATACTTAATCTACAGGTATGGAATGGCATGTGGTCCTTCTATTGTGACAGACAAGACAAAGCATAGGACTGTTCCCATTATAGATGGAAGGAAATCCACTCTCAAAATGAGTCCTTTACAGGGAAAAACTAAACTGTAAGATTAGAAAGGTAAATCAAAAACAGCTAAGTAGGTTTTTTATTAATTACTCTGAACCTCAAAGTACAAATCTCACCCTCCCCAACTTTTTCTCCAAGATTTAAGTAAACCAAGAAAAACTAAAGGCTGTCAATTCCAATGACTACCTGTTTCTACAAGTGTAAGCCTTTCCTTTGTATAGGCTCTTAGCTCACTCTTCAGCCGGAGACCACCACTCCTACTGTTGATTGAGGAGCTGATTACATAAACATCCCTCCTCCTCTTCAGCACAGACTGAGATGGGTTGACTTGGATTATTGAGTGAGACCTGATTAAACAAAGATAGGTGCTGAACAGCACTTGGATGATTCGTTCTGCTACCTCAGCTGCCTTCCTGCCCAACCTCCGATGCAAAGGATGAACAATTCAGGGATGATACTATCTCAGCCTGCTACAGCTGTTTCTAGAAAGTCAGCTGGCCCCAGCTGAAATCCCACTGATGACACAGAACGAAGTAATATTTCTTCACAGAGGACAAGACCCAGCCATGGACTACAGGCCCACTGTGAACTGGCAGCATCTCTGTTAAAAGCTGTAAATAATTCATTATCGCCATTTTATACCAGCCAGCCCCTGGAGAAGAGCAAATTAAAAATGCTGCTGGAAATATCACTATTATTGGCAATACTGGGGAAAAAATGCACCTCCCTGCTCACCACATGTAAGCGCACAAACAAGATGGCCTTCTTGAAAAGAAAACAGTTGCTGACATTTTACATTTCTGTTTTCACTCTATTGACAGAGGACTCTGTCTACTGGGAAATGACATTTTCCTTCAGCTAAGAAAATGAAAATACATAGAAAAATGGTAGAGGTGGCATTTACAGGAAATACAGCCAGGAAATTACAAGGAACAAATAACTACCCATGTTTTGCATTATCAGGCAGAAATGTGAATAAGAATTTGTATTATTGTGGTGTATTTATGATTCCATTTATGACTTCCAGAAAACAAGAATGGAATGTATTTCATAATCTACCTTTTATAGGACCAGTCAGCACTGACTGCCACAAAGAATGCTTCTTGAAATTACAGTCTTAGAGTGCAATTATAAGGTTTTGTAATACACTGACAAAAATACTACATTGTATAACAGTGAATACACATAAGTATAGACTTAAAACTTGAGCAAAATTACAAATGAATTCTTGCATTATATCTGGGAATTAACAGATTTTTATTGTAAGATTATGCCTAAATGATCACATGAATTTATTTACAGCTTCGAAAGCACAGGAAGAAAGATGAAATACTGAGCTAAAAATGGAATTATTCAATCAAATCTATTATATTCCACCCAGAAATGGGATATCACAACAGCATACTGGGGTTAGGCAGTAGAATTCGACTAAAAATTCATATTTTTATTCATGACTTCTTCAAACTGTCAGAAGCTGTAGGAATACAGACTTTATGTTGCCAATGATAGTTGACAGCACAAATGAAGTAACCAGCTTTCCCTTCCCTACATGCTTGAACAATTGTAATAACATTTATCCACCACAAAGGTTTACAAAGGCCTGGCAGAGTGAGATTAATATGCTTCTTTATGAAGCAAGCAGCAATGTTTACATCCTTCTCTCCAAGTAGCATCTGACTGCAAATCCTTCATATAATCAGGCTTGATGTGTGTTACTGCTTAAAGTGAAATAAATGCAAAAAAAAACACACTTTAAATCAAACGGGAGAATATTAACTCTTCATGGAACGTGGCTACCTCATTCCCAAGTGACATTTTCATCAGCCTCCAGTGATGCTGCAGCCAGGGGGAGATGCACTACTGAGAATCACAAGTCAGCAGCAATTTGAATGCTAAATTTTGTTAACCCACCCATGAGTAAAGGAGGCAACAGGACACTGCAGATTGCTCTCACATAAACACATGAACACCATGAAATTAGCATGGATTTGGTAAATGTAGTGGAGATGATTAGAACTAACTCTGGTCTAAGTGCCGAGCTCAACATAGTCCTGTGTCTATTGCTTTACTTACAAAGCAGCACCTTGGATTCCTTCTGAAAATTCAGCTTTTTCTATAGCTATGACAACCATTCACTGGCTTGCATTCAGTATCACTGTTTTATAAACTGTAACTGAAAGATTCCCAATAACTTAGCTAACAACAGTCTTAAGGAACTGCAGTACTTCACATAATACCTATTAAAAAAAGAAATAAATGTAATAAGGATGCTGCAGAAGAGACTAATCCAAATTTTTGAATAAACATTTCTAGTTCATCCCAAGGAGGGCAAAAATTGACAAAGTTTATGTGCATTCATCCAAAGTGCACATAAATATCCTTACGTGCACATAGTCTCTTTCCAAAGTATCCAACATACTCCTCTCAGTTCTGGAGGTCCAGAAATGACAGCTCTACAACTGTGCATTTCTTAAGGCATAAAAGGGCCCCTCTAAGTTACTTTTAGATTGAATTTCCCCTCTCACCCCCATCATCTTCAGAGTCCTACAGAATAAAACTTCCAGGGGGTGGCTCAGCTTTAAAAAAATAAACCAGAGACTATCATTTGCTAAGAAATTATTTCTGGTTGTTAACAGTAGGGTGGGATTTCCTAAAGCTCTCATTGCCTGCCTAGTTTTGCCCCCAATGGCTATGAAGAGAAGTTTACTATGATCTCCACCAGAAACAGAACTAAGCCAGTAGAAAGTCTTTGAAAAAGCCAGCCTCACGTTCACAATCATTTGTTTTGTGCAGAATTCAGGAAATAGCAAGCTGCCCAGTTGTAGCATATATCATCAAACAGCATTCGGGGTTCTTTATCTCCCAGTAACTAGTCACAATCACTGATCACATAGATTCTTATGTAGATTGTTTACTGGTTCTGTTCGTAGGCAACCAAAACAAAAAAAAAAAAAAAAAAGACAGTATTAGGTAGGTAAGGTAGGGTATAGTTAGCAAATAAATTTGCTCAAATGCAAAATGCAATAATGCCACAGAACTGTAAGGAAAACTAAAATGTCACAGAAATGCTCTAAGGGCTAAAAAGTCAGCCTTACTATGTAAGGTCTCCAGAGCTCAATCTGTTCAGCAAGAGCAAACTATCAGTACTAAGGGAAAAGATGTGATGAAAGAAAAAGGCTCAGTTTTGATGAAGTATTTTAGGATACGACAGCTGAAAGCAGAAATAAAAAGACATGATGTTGTAACAGTCAAAATAAACCATTTTTTTAACTTCATGGGTTTGTCTCCTCTATGTTCATAGGAAATTCAGGATTGGGGAGGAATCTCACCCTGGACTGTGACGACTGAGAACTGTTCAGCCAAGGTGCGCAGTGCAGATTTGGAGCAAGCAGAATCTCCTGCCACTGCTGAGGCTTCAGGCACTGGCCATGCCTAAGCCCTCTGTCTCCTTGCAGTGTGAAGTGCTTTGGGGCAGAACTGGCTTGAGAGAATAGCTTGGGCTTAGTACAGCATAATTCAACATAATTTAATGGCCAGTCTGAACTTTGCATGGTTTCATTCTCCCCTTCCTGGTCTCAGACACTATGAAATACAGATGAGACTCTGCTCAATCCCTGTGCAATATGCAACCCTATGCTTCCTGTGCTAACAACATCAGTGCTCTGGTGGTTCTTGCATATCTAGCCTTGTTTTTTCCTCACTTCCTTTCAATTGCAATTTTACTCACTTCTAAGTACTGAGATGAACTTTTTGCCTCTGGCTTCCTGCCAAACACTTTCTTTCATGTTCTTCATCCCTGGCTTTATTAGCCCTGTCTATCAGTATTGCCCAGAAGATGCTCTCTCCAATGCACCTGACAGGCTGTTCTTAGCACTTCCTAAAGTACTATCAGCAATGACTTGTCTTGCTTCTTATTCAAAGAATTTTAAGTTTCTCCTCTCTCCCTCAGCCTGTCAGCGTGAAGCATTTCCTCCCTGGCATTAGACATTCTGCTGATTGATCCAGTGCAATAGGAAAAGTTACAAGTGTTTGGAAACTGAGTTACTTGAAAGTTCAATCTTTTCTGAACATGAAAATTCATCTACAGTAATTCTTGATTTTTTTTTTCTCTAAATATATTGAAGTCATCTGCAGCTCCTGCTTTTAAGATTATAATTAATACATTTGTATTTTGGTGCAGACTTTTATAGTGGTCCAGATGCAATCAGGGTTCCCCTCTGTCAGGCATTCAGTCAAAATCTGACTATAAGATGAGCTGGTGTACACCCATGCATACAGCAAAAACCTGTCCCTTGTCCTTCGTTCTCTAATTTTTTATGAAGTTTTTAGATTCAGATTCCTTCCAATTTCTTTCATAACCAGTCAGCACCAATTTGTGGCATCTATCTTCACCTTAAATCCTTTACTCCTTCCTCCCTCCAGGAGCTCAGGTGGTTCAACACATGCATCACAGGACAGACACAAGGCAGATCCACAGGGTGCTGCTCCCACACATGCAGACAGGTCACCACATGGAAAACAGAACCAAGGGGATTAGCCTTTTGGCTTTCAGGAGGACCAACAGACTGGTGTTTTTGTTGTCAGCACTACCACTAGTCAGATTTTACCACAGAAACCGCTGATCCAGTTATCAAACTGAATTAACAGAATCTTAGTCACAGGCACACTTACTGAAGAGAGAAAAATTAACATTTTTCAGTACACAGTTCATTCTTTTATAACACTGCTGTGGCAGAAATTCATATCTTTGCTTGATGCATTACCAAGTAACCTCTTGAATGTCCAAGGATATCACTCACTCACCTCTCAGTATAAGCTTTGAAGCTTTCCAAAATCCCTATTGATCCAATGCTAACTCCCATGAATTCATAAGTCAACAGCAGCAGCAGAAACTCTAGCTTGCAGGCCTTACTGCAGATACCCATCTGTCATAAGCCCAGTAGCACACACAACTGTTTTCTCAAAGAACTGTTAATTTGCCACCCTGCCATCTGTGACACTTTGAAGAGTCAAAAGCCAATGTTGCTCATCTCAATACCCAGATCTCTGCTGCTGCTGCTCCCCACAAAGGCTCACCACGCAGATCAGCACATTCTGCAGATCTGAATTTCCCTGGATAATGTGTCTTTTGGCATTTACATTTTCATTACCAATACTTTAACACAGTAGTTCTGCTCACCCCAGAAGGCTTCAAAGTCACATACAGTGCCAATGAAAAGTGCCAGCTTCTGCAACAGAATGACAGCTGACAGCTAGGAATGTGCCTAGCAGTTACAGATTTCAGCAGATTACAGTCTTAATGGCAGAAAAAAAAAAAATCCATGTTTACTAAAAGAGCCATGAAATCTAAATATTCCCATCAAGTAGGTACCACTGATATTTCACCTTCAGTGGAAAATACTGATGTGTTAAATTGAACAACTGACAATTTGCTTCAGAAAGGAGATAGTCACACCTGCTGCCAAATCTGATGCATAGTACACCAAAGCAGCCCACTGATTATGTATTTCAGAAAGCATGTATTGGTATGCAACTCCAGAAAGTACTCAATGTTCTACAAATATAACACAATTAAGTGTTAATATTATTAACATACAACCTTTACGAAGAATTTCCGTTATTAATCACACTGAGACTTTCATTGAAGGTTAATCCTAAAGGAATTTAATTACTTCAATCATACCTTATTGGCCATAGTTTCTAGTTAGAACTACTACCTTTCTCAAGCAACATACCACTATACTCTATTAAAATAACACCTACTGCAGATTCCTACCTAACTCAAAACAACTTGCAAGTGACCTGGATCTACAGAATTACCTTTGTCAAGAGGCCACCTGTCTATTCATTTTTAACATCTCTATTAGAGTAACAGTAGACACACTATTGTTATTGTTCTCTATTTGCCATATCTGTAGAAAAGCCTCAATATCTTGAAAAAAGAAACAGATTGTACTTTATTAAAACCCTTATGAGGGGAACATGCAGCAAACACTTTTATGCCCTTGTAATCATGATGAAATGGTCAAAGATGATGAAAAGTAAATGGTGTCATACCTTCTAGCTGAGTATTTTCTATTAAGTTTTCCAAGAAAATCCCAACCAAATTACTTCAAATTACCAAAAGTCACTTCAGCAGAGATGGAGCTCAAGTCTAATCTGCCATGTATGTACATATGTGGAGTTTGTGTCTAGTTTTGTTTTGGTGGGGTTTTTAACCCAGGTTATTTGGTCTTGAAGATTAACAGTGCACACACAATTGAGAAAGAACACAGCTTCACCAAAGACAGAAGACTACAATTATAGGGAGATCAGTTATTAACAAATTGAAAGTTATAACACATATTCCCATTTCATTTTGCTGCTCTCCAGCCATGTGATGATCGTGCCAAATACAGAGACACTTTTAGTTTCCCATTTTTCTGTACTGCTGCACCCTCATTACACCAATTTGCAATCTGTATCACAGTTACCCAGGTTCAGAAGTTGCATTTTACTACTTCGGGAGGTGTTCAACTTGCCTCTTGATGCAGGAAGTACCAACAGAAACAGATACACAAATGCCGACCTAACATTTTTAAGAGTAATAACAACAGCAATTTATACCCAGGACATGAATGACTGAACAATCAATAGCATCCATCTATCATTTCAAGCCAGTATATGATGATATACAGTAGAAATGCAGATGGAAATGAGGAATTCCTCATTGCTAGGTCTCATCTGTCAGACACAAAATGAACACTGTAAGCAAAAAACCTCCTTTGGTAGTATTGATTTAAAAGAGCAAACTTAACAGAGGATTAGATGCTTAAGGTTTTAACAGCAAGCATACACAAAGAAGTCATCAATAATGACAATGAAATGACACTTTCTAAATCTTCTTCACCAGTTATTTCTAAAATCCTTCTTCTCAGCGAAGATCTCCTCAGTTTCCATACAAAGCTGGTCACCTCTGTACTTCCCACATTCATAAAGTCATGGAATGCCTTAGGTTGGAAGGGATCTTAAAGCTCATATAGTTCAACCTCCTGCCATGGACAGGGACACTTTCCACTAGATGAGGTTGCTCAACGATGTATTTCAGCTCTCTCACTCCACTTCTATGGCACATCATGTTGAGATACCACTGATTTTTTATTCATTCTGACAACTAAAATGTAACTAAACTCCTAATTTTTTTTTGATTGCTGAAGTTGAAAGAAGCAAGACCCTCATCTCTCCAGGCTTACTAGTAGGCAATTAATAACAAAATTCGCATCACTTCTGAATCCACTCTACTGTGTACAATACTACAAAACTAGAACTATTGTTGCACTTGTTCTTACAAGTCACTGAATCAAAATGCCATTCTTAAAAACACCCAACAAAACAGTTGCAGAAGTGCTTTTCCTAAATCACAAGGAACTAAAGATGCAGGATAACAGCCAGCTTTTCCATCATCCATCTCTTTTTCATATTTTGCAAGCTACTTCTCTACCCAACTCAGTCAGGATGACTGAGACCTTGCAGCAATTACAAATAAAAGATAGGAGTATCAATGACTGTGTTTAAAACCTGCAAGGTTAAATGAACCATAAACACTGGATTGTTGTATACCAACTCTTAAGTTCAGTTTAAGGGTAACATAGCACAGATTTGAATACAATAAATGGTCTAGCAGGAAACAAGATGAGCAATTCTTATTACTGTGACTATAAAATCAAATACAGAAGAAAAGGGGAAACAATGGACACCCTGTTGTGAGGCAGCACAACTGAATGGACGAGACATCAAACCAGCACAAGAAGACCCAAGTTTTAATTTTCATATCCACAACCCAGCTCCTATCTGACTCTAAGGAGATAACTTCACTCTCAGGTTCAAAAGTGAACACCATAACATTTAGAGAGTGGGACAAAATCACTTCTAAAATGGCCTGATAAATGTATAATAGAGAGGTGTAGGGGTTTGTTTAAATTAAGGGACAGGTGAACCTGTGAGTTGATTTCAGAAGTTGGTGGGTATATGGGATGGCAACAAACATGAAATACTCCAAGTAGCGTTTGCCTTGCACTTAATGCAGAGACAGAAAGAGCCATCAAGGCCAGGTCTGCTTTCCAGATTGCCATGAAGGTGGAAGCTGTCAGATTTTCAGTGGTTGTACATATATATTTAAGTGACTTTACAATGATAACAGCTGAAGTATCAGCCCTGGTTCCTGCTGATCTCTAACTGAAAGCTTAAAAATCCAATGACCTTTTACAGTTGCAGCAACAGCTATGTTATCCTGCCAATATCTACTCTCTTGTGAACACCACGCTCATTAGTTGACATTAAGCATGATTGCCATAAAGGTGATGCAGCTGAGCTATAAATGGTACCTGCATTATCCTATGGATACTTATTCTACAGCTACTCTGCAATTAAAGGCTTTATCCAGGCCTTTTAGAAATGCATTTACAAACGGAGTTAAAGAAATGTGAGTTGATCTAAACTACTGTATTTTCACCAAGCAATTCAGCAGAATGCCAGGAAACACAGCCAAAAATCTCACTTTTTAAACCAAGAAATGAGATTACAACAATCAGATCACACAACTACCATATTTTCAGAGACCATTCAGGGTAGTGACCTAAACATCAATTACCCTTTTGCCTCACATGCACACAAGTGTCTTGAGTCCCACAGTTTAGAAAACACAGCTGGTGATTCTGATGGTTGAATAGTAAGCTCAAGAAAAAACTCCAGAACGCACTTCTTTGCGGCAAAACAGAATGAAGCCTACAGGTCCCACTCAACCAAAATGTTGCCACTCTGATAGCTAAAAGAGAGAGCTAAGCTCAGCCAGTAACCTTCTGGAATGTCATCTGGGTAAAACTTAACCCCACGTCCTACCCTTTCATAGCTAATTCTTGCTATTTCAATTGTGGCTAAAATAAATCCATGGCAAATAAACCCAATATAAACATGAGATACCACACAAAGACAGGTCACTTGAAGTCTACAAAGCTCTTCTCTGGAAATCAATTCATTGTTAAAGCATGCAATTTTAGAAGTAATGATGGACAGGTTAAATGAGAGTGCTGAAGGATGTAGACACACAGCATATTATACCTCCATTTTAATCTTTCTTAAAGGTATTCTCAGGAAGGGCAGTAGAACTATGCTATACAGACTTAAAAGATTTATTTCTTTCTATATTCATTGACATTTGTTTTTTGTGTAATTAAACCACTCTCTTGGATCAATGAACACAGATAACAACTGAAAGCAAAGCGAGAGCATCTATCACCAACCTTTTTCATTAAGTACATAACCAAATATTATTTGTTAAGCTGAAACACAAAATGAACCTAAAGGATCTCATTTTGTTTGAAACTTGAGGGACAGACACATCATGTCACCTTCTGAGAGATAAGGATGTACAATCAAAGCATTCAGGAATGAGCAACTCAGTCCTTATTACTGCTATGAGGTTTAAATCCAATTTCTACAGGTGAAAATATTGTAATTAAAAATGGCAACCTTAGGAATAACGTAATCACAAAAAAACAAATCCAAAAGCTTTAATAAAAAAAAAAATATTCTGGATTTGTATAAGCAGATTCAATTTCAAGTTAAGATAACAGTTCTTTAAAATCATATAATCAGGAAAGTCAGTAGTAAGTATCATTTGGAAGGCAAAGGAAGATTAATGAGCCAGAGTACAGAGAAAGTATTGCTCAATTTTTTTTAGTACAGCCCCTTGACGTAGTATTTTTCTGTGTGTTGCTTAAAGTTTTATCAGCACTAGTTGTGACCTAAGAATCTTCTTCTATACTAACAACAGCGAAACCACCAATGCATCAACAATATAAACATCTAGGACATTTTTTTCTTAAGGAAACAAGGATGTCTTTAAGCTAGTTCACCTACCAAATTTTTTAGTCTTTACAGAACCTGAATTTGGTCTCTGGCATTCTTGTCTGTCTTTGTCCCAGTATTAAACCAACTCTTGCACAGAACTATCCTGTAATGGTCTGTGCATTGGAAAAAACCAAAACATTTCACATTGTGTACAGATCTAGGATGAACAGCCTTTACACTTGAAACAGTGACAGTGGAATCAGTAGAGAAAGCGCAAAGCATGACAGCTGAAGGGTATATAGACCAGTGAGTGATGATGTCCCTTTAATAAAGCTTGCAATTGCTCTATTTCTTCATAAAAACAAAAGCTATTGCAGTAAATTCTAGATCAGCAGTATCTGGGCATTAGAAGAATTCAAAAGCATTAGCACCATTGGTTTTAACAGACTTTACATGCTCAAATCTCACAAAGAAGTGGGTCTATCCCCCTTCATTTCAACATTAACTGCTAAAAATACCCCTGTTCCATTTTGTTCCATCTTGCTCTTGCAAGAATAACTAGACTAGGTAAAGACTAAATGAGTTTTAGAAATCTCAAGAAAAGGTTTCTCATTCAATTACATCATCTGAAGATATCTGTACTTCACCCATGAATGACAAGGAGGCCAGGAAAAGGTTAGGATAATGATCTACCATTGACTCATTAAGGGAAGTGCATCACATCTGCAAGGCTGCTCTCAACACAGCGGCAGAAATGTAGTTTTTTCAAATGTTCAGGATGATTGGAAGCTTCATATTCAAAGTGTAAAAAGAAAGTCTCAGTCCTCAGTATATTTTGCATCCCTAATTACCACAAAAACATTCTTCTGCTTCTCTGAAAAGAACTATAGCTGACAGGGTAATCCCAACGAGCAATACAATGACTTGTGTTGGTCCTCTCTTCCTTAACAGTTGCTCATTATAAGCCTTGGTGCTAGTGAAAATTCTGTCAACATTTTCCCTTAATACAAAGCAGTAGCTTTCCAGTCACTGATTATTTTGACATTTCTAGCTGAAAGAAAAAAAAACATTTCAAAGTCTGTATTGTCTATAAGGGATATAGAGTGGACGATCTGTTTATCCTTGCACGTTTGCTTTCAAGGTTTACCACTTGATCTATGTACGAAGTGGGGCAAAAAGTATAACATGCACAGAAATCAAAAAAGAAATACAAGAGAAGAGCTAATCTGTTTGTATATATGGTGAGCAAACACTACAATTTCAGCAAAGTGGGATACAAAGAATACAGAGCATTGACTTCACCACCTTCCTCAAATCCAAAACAGAAGCCAATCTGGATATGTGGACAAAATATTGACACTGTAAAACAGGGTGAAGATCTGGCTCTGTTCCCTTTTATATTGTACATAGATTACAGACAATACCTTCCCAGGCATTGGCAGTCTCCACAACACCCCTGTGAAAGTAACTTACAGGGCACATCTTGAGACTCTACATTGCCCAATCTGCAATCAAAAGAATACAGGCAATCCAGATGCACAGGTGTTGCTGTTTCCACTACAGACTGCCACCATGAGATATATGGGGGAGACAGGAGACTCCCATAGGCCAGGTTCTGCACCTGCCTCCCATCGCTGGATAGCCCCAGATGAATCTCTTATCCTGTCTTAGTTAAGATTCTTTGTCTTTGCAAGATTCTCTATATTAAGTTGTACCAAAATGCTTGTATAGGAAGTGCCACATAAAAGCCGATAGTGGTAGTCAACAATAAATGTAAAATGTATCAGCTTCCCTGCCACAGGGCTTTACATACTAGCTTACCCCTTAAATGTGCAGAATCATGAAGAAGGCAACAAAAAGCTACCCCAATTTGAGTTTCTTTGCACTAATGTATTCTAATTTTTCACAATCTTTTTCAGCATTTGTGTCTCCTATTTTCACCCTGGCTTGTTTCTTTGTGCTGCCCTTGATATTTTTGCAGACTCAGCCAAGGAAATATAACTCAAATCTATAAAGGTGTTTTCTGCTACTATTACTAATACTAAACAATACTGTGTAACATATAATTCTTCCTTTATAGCCTTATTCACTATGACCAAAGAAAATAAAACACAAACACAGAATTCAGTCAAGTATTTCCTTTCAAAATATATTTCAAGCTTATCTACACTATTTTATATAAGGAGTAGAATTTATGTAGCACAGTATAATTGCACCATAAAGTGATGCCAAAGTGTAAGAAAAAGCAAGAAAGCAAGCAAAATACCCCTGGAAGGATACACTTAAGATACTGCCATGCAACTCATAACACATATAAGAAAAAACAAAGCTAAAGAAGTCAATATAGACTATACAATATTTATTATCAGGTTTTTGATACAAACTGATAAGCATTCATTTTGAGAAAGTGTATATGATCTTTAAGGCCCCTTCCAACTCTAACCATTCTATGAGTCTATAACACTGATTTAATGTTTTGATTTTATGACCAGTCAATATCTACTGAACTTAATAGAAAAACTGATGATATCTAGAGGGTTACAGTCTTGCAGTGACTGTTGTCATGACAGCTCCACCAATTCCATCAACAGGGGTCCACCCAAAAGCTATCTAGTTCTTCCTACGCAGATGTATTTGACACATAATTCTGCTACAAGAGCAGCCTTATGAAGGTCTCCAGTATGCCTCTCCAGCATTGCCTGCTCTTCCCAGATGCAGCTCTCATTGCCACCATTCTTCTCTCAATTCTTCTCAGCTTGAAGATGGCCTTACCTTATTTTGGCTGTCCTTTTTGTACATCATCTGCTGACAGCTCAACAAGCACAGTCTCCTTCTTTCTAACTAACTTGATTTAAATGACAGGCTACTTCTGAAAAAAAGATTCAGCGTGGGAATGACTACTAACGTGTGACAAAGGGACTGAATAACTATAGCCATATTCTTAAAATTAGTCCCACTTTTAACTACCAGTTTCTGCTTGAAAGAATAAGCTTCCTCTCTTAAGTAAAAAAAGAGATAGCTCCAGCTATAACAATGCAGCTATTGTGCCTACTCCCCAGTTAATAGGCAGCAAGGCCTACACACAGTTATTTTCTCTACTTTAGGAAAACAGCTAGCAGTTCCACCTATTCATTCAATCTTCAGTTTAGCATCATTGCCTCTAACATTGCTAGCACTGAATTAACCAACCTCTTCAGTTCTCTCCTTTAAATGCATCAACAAAGATTCCCAAAGTATCACCCCAAAGTACTATTATTAGCTTAGCTTTAATATAGCACAAAAATTAAGAATGGCTGCAGCTAGAAAAAGCCTATGTAGACGCTACTCATGTGAGAGCTTCAGGCTTATTCTCAACATGTTAAGTAACTAAAAAATGACTCAGCCAGCTATTCACTGACATCAACCCCTGCACAGCTGAGTAAGTAATGTTAAGGCCCTGTAAATGGAAGAAAATTGTATTATGAATGCCAGGAGGGGCATCAGTCTTTTCTTCCAAGCCACTGCTCCCTGTGAATGAGGGGGACAGAACTAAGAACAAAAGACAAAGCCTGATCTCCAGCAGCTACAGTAAAGCCACATACTCTTCCAAGGTGGGGACACTCTGGGAAAAGGCTCCAAAAGACTCCGGAGCTGCTGAAATACTGATGGCTTTGGAGGCAAACCTTAAACATTATGATTTCTACAGTAACAGAAACTTTACAGGAATTGTGCTGGGTAAATGACACCTGGCTCTTCAAGCTTCTTGCAGGTTTTAGCTTTTTTAAGCTGTTTTTGCCATTTTCTTCTGTCAGGTCCCAATGTCCAGCCCACAGCTGGGCAAGCAGGGAGAAACTGGGCTCTACAGCTGAACCATCTGCCCTGCAAGTTATCTTTTATATGGAAAAGTAAATTGCATTTCTGAGACTTCTCCATCTGCAATGCTGTCTTCTGCTGGATAGAAGACTTTCAGAAACCCAGCAGATAGCTGACATATCTCTAAACAGACAAACAAATAAAAAGGAGTAAATGGATAAACAAAGAGGAACTTTTAGTCACCACAAAATGTCCTGCCAGGAAACGTTTGGCAAACACTCTTACTGGGGTGCATATAAGTGTAAGCAGATCCTTTCTGTCACTGCAGCGACTGAGAAGCAGGAAGAAAAAGGGATGAATGAGGTCTTACAAGGGAATATCCTTGCAAAAATGGCAGCTAGTCTTGGCTGATCAGAAAATACTAGCTCAACCTCAAAGTGTAACTCACCAATCAGAGTGAGGGAATAAAATTCCACTCTGGTTTTACCCTGGCACAGATTCTTTGGTTCAGCCTCTGCATTACACCATTTTCTGTGATCAGAATTCAGTGTCATTATTTCTGTCCTTTAAAAAAAAGGACCAAACTAAGCTGAAAGTAACTGTATCTAGTATTAAATTTACCTCAAATGTATTTATCACATAAAATTAAAGCAATGTAAAACTAGCTGACAATACACAAATTAATAACACTAAATGTCTCACTTTTCACAGTTATTTGCTTCTGGGATTAAATGAAGGAGCTGCTTTTCCTCTCAACTGTCCTGAAAGGTTTGCATTTTCATCTCTTCTTTGAATCCCTCTAAGGTATTGCTATAGCGAGCATTTGTCCTGGAGACTGCGAGACAAATTTGGCATGTTTCGGTTACCGTTTGCATGTGACAACTACTAAATTTCATCAGAAGACCTCACATGAGCACCACTGCAACTCTGACTGCACTGGTCCACAGCTCAGTGATGTGATAAAAAAGGGAATGTTGCAGCTCATCCACTCTGCAGCTTCTGCAGTTATAGTAGGGCAGAGATCAGCCCTGTAACACAGCACTTACTTACAGGCCACCAAGCTGGCCTTCATATAATTTTACTTATTAAGGGTAGAAAGAGAAAGCTGCCCATATGGCCCACAAAATCATAGTTCTTTATAGAATCACTTGGAAAAGAAAAAAAATAATTACATTTAGAGAATTACGTGCTTTACAAACCCACCTTTTTCTCTGTCACAAGCAGCCGGATAGGCTTTCCCTCTTCAGAGAAACTATAAAATACTGGATGCATATTCCCTTAAAGTAACTCTACCCTTGGCTCAACTACAAAAAAAATTCATTCCTCCAGTGCTCACAAACAGCTTGAGCTTTATTTACAACAGTAAAAGGGAAGGGTATTCCATTTTAAGATTATCTGAAGCATGCTGAAAATAATTCATGTAACTGAAACTAAATCACCATCGCGGTCTCAGTCATACTTCAAATTATGGTGTAATTTACATGAAGTAACATTAGAACATATCGTTCCTGAGCAAGAGATAGCAAAACTCTCAGATTATTCCCCGTCTACCACTAGAGGCCAGCAGTTCACCTACTGCTGTTACACCAAGGAGTACCTGGACACCTGAAAGTAATTCTGTTCCCGCATTCACCTGCTAAACCTTAATTAAAATAGGCTGGAAATACATATACTCCTATCTTACACATAAGGAATAGCTCTCTTTGGTTATAAGGAATGCTTTATATGGGGAAAGGGAAGTAACTTAGGCAATCATAGTTTTAAAGGAGGTACACACACAAAAACAAAATCTTTAAAGAAAAATATAGAAGTATTTCACGGGGGGGAGGGAATTCTTGCCTTTGTTTCTTTGGTTTGGCTTCTTTCCCCCCCCCCCCCCCCCATGAATGCTATCATTCCAAGGAAGGGTACTACTTTTTGTCCGAATTTTAATGCTGTCTCTGAAACTCGTATCCATGGCCTGAGACACTTCATTAAACATGTGGCTGTCCTTCACTCTAACAGGAAATGGCATGCAGTAGTCACCCCCCAAAAAATGTCTGCTTACACATTTGTAAAACTAAAGATGTTTGTCCTCAGCATAGATTTGTTTACCTTTCTTTCTTCAGAAGGCTTTTCTTTCTATATATAGGAATAAGCAAGGCTAACAGACAGCACCTATATCATAGAGCTATTACTTCACTGTGCTAAAGTAACAAGGGAAAAACCTCCAATTATCACAGACATTGCACTATGATAGACAGATACTGAAAAATGCAGGTTTTGACAAGGGCAGCTAGGCATTTTTTTTTAGGTAGCACTCATCTCTGAGGAATTCTGAAGTTTAAAAGCACAACAAGATAACTACTTAAAGAGATTAAGTACTTCATTAAAACATTTACTTATATTAAAGAAAAAAACTCCAAACAAGAGATACCTAAAGGGATTGAATCTGTCAAAAGACAGCTTTACTTAGAATTTTCCTAAGGAGCAGGCAACCTAGAAAAGATGAATCCACCTATTTTTTTTCCCTTATTTCCACCTACCTGCAAACCAGTAGCTAAAACTGTAATGCAGATACTGTTCATGTGTAAACATATTCAACGTGTTGCCGTACAGTTTCCTCTTGAAAATGGAACCTCGTTTTAAGTACTTTTAGACTATTAAGTGAAACAACATATCATATGTATTTATGCTTACCTCAGAGAGGCTCCGTACCTGTGACTGGCTGTTATACTTCCAGCCAGCAAACAGTCTTCATGCTGTGCTCTTTAAGAGCTTGAAAGCATTAGAAGTAGCAAAAGGTCAAATTCAGGAGACTCTTCAAAATCCAAGAGAGGAATCTCTAAACCTGGATATTTGCACCATCTCACAGTAAGCAAAACAGCACAGCATATAGGGAGAACAGCAGTAACATGAGACACATCAGCATCAGAAAATCCCCAAACAGCAGCCCCACAAGTTCATATAATGAGTGGATCTCTCCTGAATGCAATGTAATTGCATCAATTTATACCAGCTGTGAATCCAACCCATGGTTTTTTTGTTAATCTCTATCAACAGCTGGTATAATTCTGTTAAAACTATGCCTTAGCACAGTTCAGCTGCAGGTCAGTCTGTTTCAAAGAAAGCAGAGATGATAGTTTTGGTGAAACAGTTGCCTGAAATGCAGCAAAATACTCATTAGGAAACTTGGGCTGTTTCTACCCTTGTGAATATTTGTTAATCCTTTTATTAGGAACCTCAAATCCTTTCTCTTTGCTGTGTAAAACCAGCCTTGTTTTCTCTGCTGCCTCCATTTTGCATTGCCACATAGTTGATGGAGTACTTGTATGTTTGAAGCTTCTCCTCACAATTTTGGAGGTCACTAAGCAGGTTTCAGGACAGGGGAGAATCAAGCCCAAGGAGTATCAAAATTATGTTGTACCTCCCCCCCCCAATAGTGCCAAAGAGAAGGCAATTCCAGCTGTTCTACATCATTGAACCCTTCCCTCCTCTTCCCACAGATTTTCCAGGGATATCAGGTTTGCACGCCCAGTAAGAGGGGTGGTCAAACTATTACATTTACCAAAACAAATTATACAAGCTGATGAGAAGAGTTTCTTGCAGCAGTAACCACCAAAGTGTAGGAGAGGCCATATCAAAGCCAGGGCTCAAAATCAAGTGCTGTTACAATGAAGCTTTGTCTGTTCATATCAACAGAGAATCTGTGCTCCAGCAGAAAAGAAATATGGAGGCAATAGCTGTAATTCCCTAGCAGGCAGACAAATTAAAGAAGGACATACTTCTTACACAGCTACTTAGGAGGACTCTCACTAAATACATCTTAGTTCAGTAATTGCAGCATTCTTACAGCCATAAATAGATTACTAAAAGGCTATAGCAATTCTGAGGAAAATGTGATTGCAGGAATGGAAATTCTCATCTAACTGTTTTGTGTTACTTAGCACCTATTTTCCAAGTCACACACGACCAGCATTTTCAAACAGGAGAATAACTGCTTGGCTGAAGCAGCCAAGTAAACTGCTCTCAAAAAAGTTTTGAGAGACTTGCCAATTAACATGCAACCTTCTGGTTTGAAGAGATCCAGATAGCCTTGATTAACTACCAGATTTTCTTGACTGGTATTTAGTTTGCACAAGAGGCTCAACACTTACTGTAAACCCAGAGTTTTTATGCGTACCAGAGACTTAAGAGTCCCAAAACTTCAGACTGATGTGTCTGCCAGTGTACAAGAGCAGGTATACAGCTGTGGAGGTAACAACATATAATGCATCTCACAGTTTTAGCACAGTCTTGGAAACAACAAAATTCATATTTGTATTCAGAAATTTAATTAGTCGGTGACTGTAGGTCAGCAGGATGTATTATAACACCATTTATTATTAATTTGTAGGATTAGTATGGTCTATTGAGATAGCCTACCTCTTCTTTGAGGTAGCACACTCAGGTGCCACAACCTACCTCTTTAAAATCTCAACACATTTGTTTCACATTATGGTCATCGCCCTGAAGGGTGCAGTGAGAGGCTCAGGTAGTAAAAATCATATTTCTCCTTGTTTGGTGAAGAAAGTCCACCAGTTCACAACAGTGTACGGAGAAAGAACAAGACCTGAAGTGATCTGAATCCTGTCTTCTGACACATGCAAACTGACAGGTCTGGTTGGTTATAACTGCTAGAAACTATAGTACGCTGAGCAATTACGAACTTGCTGTTTGTCTCAGGAAAACAGAATTGTGTCATCAGTAAATCTAACTGAGGTTTATTGATCAAGTCAGCAATGTTGCCTCTTCAGAAACATGATGAAAATACCAACGCAAAGTCCATCAGTAACTGCTCTACTGTTTAAAGGGAGAGTTCAAAGGGGTCACCAAATGTGCTGTAGAGATGTACTTTACCTATCGGTACACTGCAGATTCTCACAGCTTTCCCGTTTTAAAGAGACTATAGGGAAAAAAAAAGGTGCAAAAAGTCCTATACAAGTCAACCTCCAATACCCTGTGTGAGCAGCTAAAGAGCCAGCCAGGTAAGATACACACCTAAGAAATTACAGGTCTATTAATGGGTATGCAATCAGCAATCTGCAAGCAATCCCTGATGCTGTCACACTTAGAGTGTGACCAACCTTGATGGTGTCTACCTGTTTCTGTCTTTTTTTAAAAGCAAAATTGCATTCAGGCACCTCACATGAAGTTTTGCCATCAGTTAGACTAATCTGCAGTGTGCTTTAATGTCTGAATGAAAACTTGAAGTGAAGTGTACAAACCAGTTTAACCATATAGCCACAATCTCAACAAAATTAGATGGAAGAGGTGCAATTATATGGAAAAGGTGAGGGGAAAAAAATCAATAAACAGCAAAGTATGCAATGTATAGAAGAACAAATCTATAGGAGAGTGGACTACTCTGGAAGGGGTTAAATACTCCGCATGCCTGCTATACCTTCCTCTTTTGCCAATGAACTTGGTACAAAAGCACTCGCGACCCTTTTGCTTAAAGGAAAGCTACAACTAACGGCATCTGCCACATGAACTGATAAGCATTCACTGAATTGCAAACCACAGCTTCAGACACCCTTAACTCCTACACAATAGATCACCAGTGCCTCTCAGGTTCAGATGGTCTCCAGTCTGACACTAGACTTCAAAACAGGAAGATTGTTAAGTGACAAGTCAGCCAAGTGACAAAAGAACCAGTATCAACAAACATAATGCATCTAAACCAACTGAACTTGGGTCATCTTGCTTACAACAGCACAGCTTTCCATCCCCAGAGAATTTGGGATGCTAATAGGGCATATATTCTTATCTCAGTCAGGCTCTGGGGGGCATGACAGCAGCAATCTTTTGTCCTGTCAGGAGAAGAAGAGGAAGGGAATACTACAACTTTGAAAAGTTTTGTTTAGATACCTACAAAAGAGAAAGATATCAAGGAAATGAGAAATAAATGTTTAAAATGGGGTCTGTGGCTAAGTGGAGATTGAACCAACACATTTTCGTGCAGTGACCCCTGAGAAATTGGTAACTTCAAGACTCAGAGGATTTGTTTCAAGGATTATACTGCATGCTTCATAGCATTTTCCTTTCTCATGGTGTCTTTAACTCTATAACATATAACCAGATTGCATACATAAATGGCCCCGTCGTATCCAAAAGAGAGTCTTAAGAAGTTTTGAATTTAAGTTAAACTGGACGTGTAAAATACAAATACATTAAGTAAATCATAACCTCTGACAGAAAGAACCATGGAACTGAATTCTGAATGCGTGCAACACTCAATAACCCCAGAAGGCCAACAGGCTTCAGGAGGTCTCCACTCCGGCCTCCTGCTCAAGCAGATTAGCCTGGAGGCTAACTGATGGGATTTACAGGACAGGTAACTCAGGTTGAAAAGATCTGTGGTGGGAGGCAGGAAGGGGCTCCCAGATGCCTTATGGGGAGGCCATAGAAAGAGCTGATCCACTTTACCATGGCTTCACCACCATGGATGTGCCTGGCAATCTCCCTCCCTGACCCATCAGTCACAGGATCCCTCTTGAATCCCAGCTCCCCAGCCCAGAGGGAGCAGCTGCCCCACACTGCACTGTAACATTGAGCATTGCAGCTGGAATAAATGGTATAGACTTCCTTAGGCCAATCGTGTCATTCAGAATGGTGGAAGTAAAAACTAAGTCCTCCCTAGAATTTAACTATTCATAGGAGGGTTGAAAAGATGACAGTATAACTACAAAAAGCAATCAAGTGGCTTCCCCAAACCTGCATGCAAAGGGAACAGCAAGGTCTATTATGTAAGTCTGAGAAAAGTTTCTAAGAGAAAGAAGTGCTATCTAAAAAGCTATTTTTAGAATATATTGTTAAAAAAGTTACTACTTCATTGAAGGTATTTTAAATAATGTGAAGATTGTAAAGCAACTTAAGTGTGGTTCAACATTAGACAGTATAGGCTGTGGTACAGAACAGCATTAGATAATACATGCTTTGGTGCAGAACCACATCTCTACTTACTGATAAACATCAGTAATTCACCCAATCTGGTGAAACAGTTTCCTGAAATGCAGTAAAATAAAATGCAGCAATAAAATGAACTTTATTTTTCAGGTTGGTTACATTAGCAGATCTGTAAAAAGCAGGGAGGTGCGTTCCAGGCTTTCTGGGGCACAGTACGTAGTCTACTTAAAAATGACATTTATGAATTACATAACCAAAAAAGAAAACTGACAGTATACTTTCAAGAATCTTATTTCAATTACTGAACAAATATCACGTTCATAGAAAAACAGTTGCACTTCTATAACAGACAGCTTTAATGAGTCTATTTCCATAAAAATGCTTAATTTTCAGCTTGAAACCGCTCCAGTGCCCTCCTTCAACTCCCTTGTTAAGCATCTTATTAGAAAGAGCTATTATGAAAAATATTCACTGTTTCATTCATTTGAGCTTTATTCCAGGACTGTTCCCCAATATTAGCCTTACCTGTTTCTCATTAAATACTCCAGGGCATCCATTGCTGATATAAAGACACAGATGCCCCCTGCCCATCCCCATTTCTAAGAACATAGACTGATTTATTAATTGTGAAATGCTGTAATGTTGCTTACAAATCTCCTACCTTCTACTGTAGTGAAAGTAAACAGTCACCTTCACAACAGAGACTATTATTTCCCACTTCCACAAGAGATGGACGTTTTATTTCTCTGCTCCCTGACTTCCACTTTAGCCATCCACAGCTATGCAAAGCTCAGTACATATCACCCTCCCCTCTCACCAAAAACTGCTGGATCCCTACAGAGCACCTACAGTGCAAGCAGAGCAGTCACCCTCACATGCACTGTCCTAGGTGAGAAGCTCCACCACCTCTCTTGTGGGAAGGCTGCTGCACCAGACTTCAATTTAAAGCCAACGAGAATAAATACCAGGACTCAGACAACTTAATGCTCTACACAGCTTTGCTCTACAGTCAGTTGGGGAATATATCTTTCTCTTTGTGAGAAAAGCTCCTCTGAACCCAACCTGCTGCTCCCCACTTTTTAGGGGGGAAGGAGAGTTTCTGGAAAATAAGGACCTGGGCCTGATCCCCAGCATATTCATGTCCTTTCATTACAGAGCAGCCATGGCACCTCTTCATGGTCCAAACATGGTCATCTTCCCCTTTTTGGTGGTGCTTCTTGTATCAGTAGCTAAAGCTAGCCCTTACTATTGGCAGCAGTTCAAACCCATTCACATCAGATTTGCCGGAGTTCAAACTGCACTGAGCCACACTGTGAAGATACAGCCACAATTTCAAGCAGAAGAGCCCGCAACGAACAACCAACCAGGAATGTGACATTATGATACTTCTTAAATTCATCAAGAAAAATAAGGCAATGCTTTTTCTCAACCATTACTCTAGTCGTTACCTATACTATACATACTACTCTGTTTAGAGATTCAATATTGCCATGGTTCACAAGAAATAGAGGGGTTGAGAAATGCAAGAGCTCTGCCAGATCTGTTCTGTTCTGGTTTGGGTTCTATTCTGGAGTGTGCAGTTGCTTTCAGAACAATGAACTGCCTGTTGTTGCTAAAGATGTTGCTTCAGGAAAACCCCCAGTGGTTTTAGTCCTTTTATCAAAGCAGAGGTCACCCTGAAAGCTGCACTGAAGAAACAAAACGAAAGCGCATCTGATGTAATAAGCCTGGTTACTCCTGGTTACTGAGAAGGAAAAGCACCAGAAACTTGAAACAAGCTTCCAGCAACAGATTTTTGTGTGCCCTATGGCATGCAGAGCCATCAGGAATGAGGACATTAAAGAAAGAGCTAAGGGAAGGCTTCAGATAAACAGCATTTTGCTATAAACCATTCACTTCATTTGCTTGGTAAAAAAGCAACTCTCCTCATTTATAAATTAAGATATGGAGAGGGTACTGTCCTGCTCCTCTCATAATGACTGGGTTCTGTGCATTACATTTTATTCCCCGGTTCCCAAATGCAATTGTGCAAATGTTTAACCTTATGCATTGAAATAAAGTCAACAGCATTATCCATGTGCTTAATGCCAAACATGAACAGTTTAAACTTCTGCCAAAGCATAACACAGAAACCAACCTGGAATTCAGGATGAGGAGACCATTAAGAAAACTGTCCTCGATTCCCATATCAGACACACACAATGACACAGCAGCAGAACAGAGAAAGATGCCTAGGATTTATAGATTCGCCTCATTTGAGACTGAGTAATTTCTCAAATCTGCATGTTAACGGAGTAGTTTGTTAAGAACGGAGTAGTTTGTTAAGAACGGAGTAGTTTGTTAAGCTCTTTCAGTCGTGATCCAGACATGTGAATGCAAATCTTACTCCAGACCTTCGCTGAAGCTGCTTAAATAAAGTTCACTGTAAATGGCAAGAGAAGCAGGCAGCAACAGAAAAACATGCCACAGGTTCCTTAAGCAAAATTCTCACTGATTTTACATGACACTTGAAAAGCTGAAAACCTAATAAAGAAATTGATGCTTTATAAGCAGTGCCTATTTAATAACTAACCTCTTTTAAAAATTTGTATTAGCCCAAATTTACAACTAGAACATATGAAAATACACACTGCAGTATGTGTGTCCATCTGTTTAAGGTCATCTTCATACAAACATGACTTTCTGAGGCAATAAATAGCAATCATTTCCAGAGGAGGCAATGGAAAGAGATGTTGCCCAGCATCTGTGGGAGATGAGGCTCATGATCCACAGCATCACCTCCCCAGAGCTCCAAGAGTCTCATACTCCTCTTTTCATAGCTTTCTAAATCAAGCCTAGAGTAAGGATATGTCTTTTCTAAATAGTGACACCTGGTCTGAGAAGGCAATGGGTAAGGTGTGCTAAGCAGGACACTTTCATTAGCAGTGGTTATAAGACTGAACACTGTTATACAACACAATAATGTACCACAACAACAAGGCACCAACAGGCTTGAAATATCCAAATGGAAAATAATTTTACACTATAGATGAGCTTAATATTTCTATGCAAGCCAAGAATTTGAAATTTAAATTTATAGTAATTTCAAAATACTGTTTTCCAATAGACAAGCAAAGACTTTCAACATAAGCGCAGCCAAAAAACAACTGCATTTTAATATAGAATCATAGAATAGTTAGGGTTGGAAAGGACCTTAAGATCATCTAGTTCCAACCCCCCCTTGCCATGGGCAGGGAAACCTCCCACTAAAACATGCCACCCAAGGCTCTGTCCAACCTGGCCTTGAACACTGCCAGCGATGAAGCATTCACAACTTCCCTGGGCAGCCCATTCCAGTGCCTCACCACCCTTACAGGAAAGAATTTCTTTCTCAGATTCAATCTAAACTTCCCCTATTTAAGTTTGAACCCATTACCCCTTGTCCTCTCACTACAGCCCCTCATGAAGAGTCCCACTCCAGCACCCTTATAGGCCCCCTTCAGATACTGGAAGGCTGCTATGAGGTCTCCATGCAGCCTTCTTTTCTCCAGGCTGAACAGCCCCAACTTTCTTATCCTATCTTCACATATCAGTACTTGTTCATAACTACCCAAATAGCAGCTGCCCTTCTTCCCTTCTTTTACTGAAAAATCAATTGTTTGCTGGGGAAAAACACGTACAAGGAAAACATTTGAATCCCTATTAAGAAAGTGCAGAGCATTTAACTTTCATAGAAAAATGAGAACAAATTGGGCTGTTCCTACTAAAGACTTCTTTATAAGCAAGACATTGTTGTCACACCAGGTCTAAAACAATTTTACCACACTTAGAGGCTCAGGAATGCTTTTGTTTGAGCACAGAACTTTCCTAAACACACTGCAGCTCTGCTAACAGCCACCAGCTCTCAAGTGGAAGCCCTTGGAGAGGTATTACCCTGAAAGCCATTTATCTTTTACTTCACTTTGCAAACAAACACCAACAGAGAGAGCCATTAGAGAACAAGTGCTCTCTGGATGCTGAAAATCAATGGAGGAAAATTAAAAATCAACAAAGCTCTCACATACAGCCTCCTAAATGAAATGGCCTATGATCCCATCAATCCTTGTTAAAAGGAGAGAAAAATAAATTCTTAATCAAGGATGAGTTCTAGTGATACTTTTTGCCATATTGATATTGCATATCATACATTTCTAGGTATATTCTGTGTCATAAGGATATAATCTGATAATAAAGATACTCATAGTGCATAGAACAATTAAGAAACCATTTCAACACTCAAGTTTTAGTGGCAGACAAAAGGTTTAGGCTTAAAGAATGGTGATGACATGTGAATGAAGTGAAACAAGTAAACATAGCAGAAATTCTGTACAATAGTTTGATAAATGCCCCTTCACTTACATCTCGAAGAATAAACCCACCTAGTTTACAGTTCAGCTAATTACCAATCTCATCAGGTCAACTCATAAAGCAGCACTGGGAGCAACACACATGCTCTTTCATGTTGCTCACAGCCATGGAAGTGCCAAAAAAAAATTAAAAATATCTAAAATATTTAACGCATTTATTTACGTCTCGTTACCTACTATTCACTGTCACCCATGAACCAATCAAATCACTGCTTCTGAGTACGGGACCAAGTATTGACATAAAAATGTCAACAGAATGCAATGTCATATGTATGAATTACTCCATTACTTTAATAACTGAAATACTCATGCAACAGCATGAGGTATACTAACAAAACAGGAGATCATTCATCAAGACAATTACCAGCCATCCTAAAGTAACCATTTCTCCATGTTGTAATGTGCATGGCACAACTAAGTAGTTTTGCCCAACATGGACTGAAATAATGTGTACTGATTAATTTCCCATAGTATTTCTGAATGAGGAAAAGGTCCGTGTTTCCACTCTTGATAATTCCTCAATATGGCAAGAAGACAGGAGATGAAAGGATTTCCTTAAATCTTTAATTTCCATTATAAATATGATGTCTCTGAGGAAAAAGGAATTCAAGGGTGAAAAATTATCAGAAATAAGAGGCCTCACCTAAGCCATCTCTACCCATTCACCTGGAACCTGTTCAAGCCAAAAGTGCCAGTACTGCTAAATTAAGGAAAAAGGTAGGGTAGGAAACTAAGCAGAACAGTTTTGATTGAGATAATGCAAAACAGGATCAGGCCTCTAAGTTATCTATCTTTTTACCTGCTGCTGCACTTATTCTAAGCAGACATGCAAGTGTACTATATGGCACCATGGTAAGAACTGATTGGTTCACAACAGTACTAGGTGGACATGTTTAATCAATAAAGCTGTTAATTATTCTAGAAGACAGAACAGCCTGAGCCTTTGAAATCAACATGGTCATGGATTTCTCCATTAATAACTGTGCCATAGTCCCAGCTATGGGGAACTTCCAGTGAATCATCCATAGTTACGTGTTGTGGAAACAACTTCTGCTTCCAACCTCAGCCAGCCGAATATGTACAGAATATGGTTTCTCTTCCTCTGTGCGTCCAGAGAAACATTACTGCTTTGGGCTCCTTTACCACACACCATTTACTCAGATAGCATAGTAGAATTACAGATCCAATCAAAAAACATAACCCCTCCATAGACTTAGCTGCTACCTCTTTTGACTGGGATGCTTGCAGCAGCAGCAGCAGCAAATGAAGTCCCTCATCCTTGCCTAGCACTGGTGATGAAATTGTTCAACCTTCTAGAAACAAAAGGACTTTGAAAAGCATTTCACACCCCTTTCATCCTAATCTTGTATAAGGACTGATATTTTCCACAGTGTTTCAAACTGCTGCGTATGAAAAGTCTCTAGCAATTACCATATTTTCTTCTTTACTAGTGTGAGATTGCCAAAAATGTGGGCATCTCTGATATCTTCTATCAAAAATTACAAACTCTAAACAAGCCAAAAAGTTACATTTCATAGGTTAACATAGAATCAAAGAATAGTTAGGATTGGAAAGGACCTTAAGATTATTTAGTTCCAAACCATCTGCATGGGCAGGGAAACCTCCCACTAAAACATGTCACCCAAGGCTACGTCCCAACCCAGCCTTGAACACTGCCAGCGATGGAGAAATCACAACTTCCCTGGGCAACCCATTCCAGTGCCTCACCACCCTTACAGGAAAGAATTCCTTCCTCACATCCAATCTAAACTTCCCCTGTTTCAGTTTGAACCCATTATCCCTTGTCCTCTCACTACAGTC
>JASSUY010017474.1:0-43778 GCA_032466535.1 Forpus xanthops
TTCCCATTTCCCCGGGACTGGGGAAGAAAGAGGGGGGGGTGCACAGAACTGTTTGAGGGGGGCCTCAAACTACGACAGGTTCCAAAAGGCCACTTGAATCTGAACAAGTTAGAGCAGATTAGAGGCTGCTCTAACATTCAGGAGAACTTAATGTGGGAAATATTTTTCAGTGTCACCTTTACTTTCCCACCCCAGTCTTGGTGGAGTCCCAGGTGAGTAGCTGGTATTCAAACATTGCTCTCAGTGTATAGCCCCACGCCACTATTTTTCTCTGGAATTCTTTCTAGTTGAAGTGTGCATGAAGAGAAGTAAGTATCAAAAGTGCCATGTTGTTCTGTATGTAAACCCACGTAGTCTTCTTGTTGTTAAGAGCTAGCAGATTACTTTCTTACAAATGTAGGCAGAGAAAAGACAATAAAATTGTATACAGGAAAGTTTTTAAAACAGAATAATGGCAGGAAAGAAGATTGGTAAAGTATTCTAATAAATGAGTTCCACAGATGTGGCTGTTACTATAAAATTAGCTTTGCATAACTTACCAATATGCCATTACATTTTTCCCCAGATGTTTATCTGTTACTTAAATTAATTTTGCTTAAGTTACTATTATTGCAGATTTTATCCATGCTGTATTTTATTATTTAAGTTTCTGTGGCATACAACAAGCCCTGGCTGATAGCATTACTTTTAATACTATATGTAAGAGGTTTTAGTATTATACAAATGGCTGCTGGGTATATCTTAATAGTCATAGCGCAGAACGTCTGTTCTCAAAATATTATGTAGATTAAAACCAGCTATTTACTTACACTCTAATTCAAGTCACTGGAAAGGTTTTCAGTATTTATGTATATGGTATGAAGGGAAACAATCCACTTCAGGAGTAAATATCAGAGTTTGGAAATTAGCAAAGCTAAGGACAAGGTCAGTTTGGATTTACTAACATACTTGCTGAAAATTAGAATTTATAGTTTACTTATTTCAGAAATGAGAAAAGAGACTGAGGGAGTAATGTGTTTGCCTCTGATACAAGGCTTTTGTAACACAGAAACATTTTAAAACCACCATTTCAGTTTAATATTATCTGAAATTCTGTACTCCATTCCAGAGTCTTAACATAAATTCTCTGTAGGTAATCTTACCAAACACAGGAAAATAATGATTTATAAGGATTGGAAAAAATACCCCAAGTTCAGCATGGACCATTTCTAAAGCCTTGTAACATCTTCCAAAGCCTTTCAATGGCTTTCCAACTGATATAGATGTGATTTTATATGAATGGCAGGCACATTTTAAAAAGGGTGTTCTTTGTGTGTCATTCGTTGTATTTGTATCATCTGTGTATTTCTAACAGTATGCCACAGGACTTTGTGCTACCAGAGACCCGCACTGGCCTCTCTCATATACATACATATATATATGAATGTGAGATCTGCTATGAAACGAAATATTTAATACAGTATTTACATTAGTTTGCCATTAATGCTAAGCGTGCTCAGCTGCACACCTATAAATGTGCTGAATTTCAGTTGCTGGAATAAAAGGCATTTACAAGATATTGTTTGTTAGCTGCCTGTATTTCGTGTGGTTGAATTTGAATGAATAACTAATGGACAGAGATGCACTGCCACACTGATTCAAACCTGCTTTCCTCCCCACCTTTAACTTGCCAGCATATGCAAACACAACAAATCCACCCTACTTGCCTTATAAGGCATTGCCCTCCAGCGTTCTCACTGGAGTTTTTTCTGGGAGGCTGCTGATCATTCTACAAATATATTTGCCATCTATTCTGCAGCAGTGCTATACCCAAGGTCCAAAGGACTAAAGGATATTATGAAGCATTTAAAAACTTAATCCAAATGTATGATCTATGTTGTGTGATTAAGATGGCAGAGCTTCCTTCTGAACGCCTTCACTGTACACATTTGTATTAATATTTAAAGTAGAATTAAGATCAATGAGGGATTAAACTTGGACTCTGAATTATGTTCCCCAGTTGCTAATGATACACATGGAAATTCTGTGTGCGTGTTCCTGGGCAGGAGCTTTCAAACCACTATTTCTCAAATGAGACAAAAGTTCAGTAAGTCAAACACATACTTTATGCCCTCTTCCCTGCATTTCAGAATTCAAGTTAATACTTTAAAAAGAGAATTTTCCATGTTTCTGAGCCGAGATGTGAATCAACTTTGTTGACAATACATCAGTAATTAATCTAGTCCAAAATAGCTATCTGAAGCCATTTGATGCCTACATTGACAAAACAGGATCTGCTCCTCCTCCCAGGAAGCTGTAAATCAGTCAGTGACATCTGGCCTCAAGGACATCAGAGTCATCTGAAATGTGGTAATTTATATTAATGAACATCAATATTAATTTTTCAATAAAAAGAATTTGCTACTGCCATTATGTTTACATATAGAATATTATTTATAGCTTGTGTTCCTCCTTTCCTACATTTTGCCCATAAATTATTGTAAGGAAACACACTGCCACAGTTACAAATATTTTTCCTTCGAGTTAAAGCTTTTACATATCCTCTTACTGTTTTCAGTAACTAGATAAGGGCAACAACCAGGATTTTCTTGCTACTGCAGGAACTGCTGCCAATTTTAATGCTTGACTGAGTAGAAAAGGGTGCTTCTACAATAAAAACTAAAGCCTTCCTCTCTAGAGATATCTTAATGCAGAATAACCTTAATACATAGATTCTGTAAGAATATCCTAGCATACGAGAAAAAAATAATACTGATTTAACTGGGCTGCAGTCATCTACTTCTGCTTTTACGCAGCTTCCAATTATTACTGCCAATTCGGAGATTATTTAGAAAGACAAAATAAGAGATAAAAAAAAATATCCCCAGTTGGCTTTCATGCTGAGGACACAACTCTGAATGATTCACCTTGGAATGGTCACTCTAGATTCGCATTGTGTTTAGCATTGCCAAATCTAGAGTTATGGGATTACAAGAGCATCTCAGTTTTCATTTAAAAATAAAGTTAGTGTCTAGCTCTTATGGTTGCAGAGAAAAGATTGAAAACATAAATTTTGAAAGCTCAAAGCAGAAGGAACCAAACAAGTATTTTTAAGAAACACTCATGATTTTTTTGGGTCTGTTTTACCATTTTAAACTTCCGGGGTTAACAAACCCCCTTTAAAAACAACGCATGCAGATTTTGAGGAAGGGTGAAAGGTACTTTTTTAGTACCTGAAAGAATGCTGAAAACACTGTTAAAAATTTGAAAGCATACTTGGCCAGGTGCATTTTCGTACCTCTTTCTGGGAGGAGGCTTCATACCTTTTCTAAAGACTTGCTGCCATCTCATACTGTCAGAAAATCAATTTGCATGAGAGCATATGCATTTGGCAACAAAATGGCCTATAAAAATTAAATTGCTTAGGGGGATGGCATTCATCACACCTGCTTTAGGGGCTCTGTCAAACCCCTAAACCGCTGCTTGTAAGTAAGAGTAAAGATGACTGCACCTCCTGAGAAACAGTCAGAGTAGCTAAGATAAATTAAGAACCTAGCAATTGCTTAATATACCTGCCTTGGACTACAGCAAGCACAGCCTGCTACCTCTGCCATTGAGTATACAGGGAACTGAGGAAAGCTGGATTACTCAGATTGCCTGCTGCTGAGAAATAAGAAATATTCTCTTACTTATTCAAAGGACAACTATAAAAACTTAGTAGGGATTAACAGCACCACACGTTCCTTCTGCAGCCCTGAGTGTATACTGTAAAAGTCAGATGGCTGCTGGCATTATACTGGGCTGTTTTTTCCCAGGTGTTACATCTGAGATGCAGTCTCACCAACTATCACTGTTCTACAGGGTCAGCCCTAAGACTGCAAAAAACAAAGCGAATGTAGATATGCCTATGTCCAGCATGTATGGCTATCCCTGGCACATCTCATGCTGTGTACACATCGGTTACAGCAGGCATGTGTCTAGAGAGCTGTGTGTATGCCTACCTGGTTTCTCTTGGTTCAGTAAGCAGTCTTCAGGCTTCATCTACATGAGTACAATGTATATGAAGGAAGATTCCCCCCAAACCAGGTAAACTTTAAAAGAAACTTTTCAAATCAAAAGGGTTCAAGACTGTGAGCTCCTGCTGAGAAAGTCTGGCAGCAGAAGAATTATTTTTTGGTGTTGATACAGTAATGTGTAATCACTGCCTCAAGCTGGACAGAGGTCCCACCTCCAGCCTGTGCCTGCCACCACTCTTGAAGAGTCTTCCTTTCCTATCCATTTCCTCTGAAATGAGCATTTCCTCCATGCAAGGCTGGTCCTGGACAAGCGTCTAACACAACTGTCTCACACTCTGTGCATTCCCACACCAATGACAAAGGAACAAGCTCTTTCTGTACACCTTTCAGTTATCAGGTGCATTAGGTATGCATATGCTTCTCTATATTGATTCACCCCTAGCTGATGCTACAGAAAAAAGCTGCCCTAACATTTAAAAGGTTGCATTAAAAAAAAAACCAACCAACCAGCCAAACCAACCAACCTAAAGAATATTGATTCTAAGCTAAAAAGAAAAAAAAAAAAAAACTGCTCTCACAATTTAAAAAATACATTATAATTTTTTTTTTAAATATGTTATACTACAAAACTTCTCAGGATATATGATCACATAAAAATGGGGAGCTTGTGTTCTTTGTTATTAGACCTAAAACATAAAGTCTTTGCCTGAGTGTGTAAGTTCCTGTTAAAACAACAATTTGTCCTGTGGACTGTAATTCAATTGCTGTTTTTATTGGAATCACATTTTGCTTTGGAAACAATCATGCAGAAAAACAACCAGTAACTTAGACATCTTAAAAACATCTCAAAACAGGCATGGCCCTGAGAACAAATCAGTTATGGTAATTCTTCCACTGTGAACTGCAATGTTTTTTAAACCCATTTCCATATTTTTAATTAACACCTGGTTAAAAAAAAATTCTTACTGTAGGTCATTTTAATAACAAATGGGAAAATAATTTTATCAGAAAATTGACTCAAGACTATTTTAGGGACTTTTTCATGTTCATAAAAATGATGTTATTAACGTACATTTACCAACTTGGGAATTCAGAAGTAAGCCAATTTTTCTCACAAATTTTATAGTTACAGTTTTCAGTCACCTTCTATGTGAAATGTCTATTTTAACAACAGAATATTTGAGTAGTACACACAAAACTCCACCTAAGACTAAGACATCGGTACTTCTTTATAACTGCATTTTCATATACTTGCATCTGCAGTATTCTAACCATAGCCTGTTAGTCAAAAGAAACCATCACTCCTTTATATGACACTTGAATTTCATACTGCCTTGTAAACAGGCTCTCCTTATTACACTACATGTTCATAAATCTGTTTATACTGGTTCTCCTGTTGAATGCTGGGGTTAGTTTTAACACTATCCTAAAATATTGTCATTCACGTTAAATAAAAACACAGTTGTGTATAAGAGCAGGGTTAATCTGGTGAATGCAAGAGTTAAAGTCTTGTTTTCAGCACAGCTTGGCTTGGTGGGTGATTTGAAATCTACTAAATTTCCTCTTGGTAAATTGCCAAAGCAAACCACACCTTGGATGATGTGAGGTTGTTTTTGAGAAGGTAACATCTCCTTACAGATTATCTCCTCCCACTTCAACTTGGAAGGTTTCTGAGAAGAGTCATTTCCATTTCTGTTGGGGCATGAAATGGTTTCTGGTAAAAAAAGTCCATAAATCTCACTTTGCTTTGACTTGTTGGGAAGCTCATGACAAATCATATAATCCAATGTGGAGATTTCAAGACTTGTTTAAAGAAAGCATGAGACGAAACAAACATTTCTACCAAATAATTTCTCCCCAAACTAAAAAAGTAAAAACACCAAAACCATCCCCAAAGCCCCAACAAACCAACACTCATTTACCTCCTTATCCCTTATAAACTTTATGTTAACTTCATCTTCTAGGAAATTTCCACATAGGTATCAAAACCAACAAAAATATGCAATATGCTAGAAAAAGATTTCCACAATCACCCAGAATTTTAACACAAGTCAGAATTGAGAAAAAACATTTCAAACTTTGTAGTGAAAATCTTGGGTTGGCTATAGAACAAGTGAATATGAAACGTACTGGGTTGAACTTTACACTATAGGCTTTCTTCTTCCCCACCATGTGTTTTGTCTTTTTGAAAAAAGCTGTTCTACAAAAATAGGCAAAGACAATGTGATCATAAAGTTTGCATACAGTTTGTGTGATGAGATAAAGACAACGTGTCAGCTTTTCACAGAAAAGAAAATGAAGCAATGATGTCAAAGGAATTTATCCATTCATTTTGGCAACACCTTTCCCCTGGCAGCTTTCCTAAATAGCAGCATTGTAAGTATCAAACACCAGCACCTTCTTATAAGAATACACAGCTTTATCTGGAAGCATGGAATTGCCTACTCTGAAGCTGCTGTGTTTCCATCTAAACCTCAAAAGAAAACACCCATCAGGAGCATGAAGTGTGTCTGGATTGCCAAGCAGAGAAGTTGAGGACAGGGTAGAAAAGCCACTAATGGCTGAAAAGCTCAGCAGGCAATAGAGAAATGCAGAGTGGATGGAGACACAAGAACCAAATTAGTCCTGTGGAAGGACAGACTTAGCAGCTCAAGCAAAAGCATGGGTCAACATGCAGAGGAGGTGAGCATGAGCGATGGGAAGTAGCTAACAACAGAGATGGAGGAGAGACAGTGAGGCTGAACAGATCCATCTTCACCACTCTGGTACCAGAGTACAATGCTAAACGGTACACTTGGTATTCTAGTCTAACTTTGGGCCCTTCGGCCCCAGCTGCCAAGCATGCCAGGCTGCATAAAGCAGATGAATGTCTAGTGTGGCTACCACAGTATCTCTTGTCACCAAACCAAGATTTTAACTTCCTTTCTCAATAGATTCATAACCCAAATATCGTATCAAAGATGACACTGTAAAGACTTCTGGAGGTGGGCCCTATTCACTTTCTTAACTACGTCAGGTTATTTCCACCTGAAAATCCCTTGCTCTGTCTATACAAAATGTCACATATCCTAGGTCCTTCTGTCATGATTCTTTAATTAGATTTCAACATCTGGCAGAAATTGAAACAATTCTCACAACTGCCACTGGGTTTGTGTTCTTATGTTGGTCAGAAATATTCACTTACACATCAAAACAGTCTTTCTCAAGCTGACACAATCCATATACATGCACACATATACATATGAAACTGCTAATTGTTGTTTAAGCCTAGCAGGGCTAAAAAAAAAAAAACCCAAAAAACCCCAAAACCCTAAACCATAAAATAGCTTTTAAAGAAGGAATCAATACCAAAAGCAGAAAAAAGAAAATGCCCCACTGGAGACCTTAAAGAGACAAGACCTTACCAAATTTAATGGCCAAATTTTCAGTGTAGTTTCTCTGCACACACTATCTTCACATTTATAGGGTTGACTAGTTTAAGTGTTCTTTGCAGGTGTTCATTATATCATGTATACACCCTAATAAATCATATTGAATGCACAGCTCCATGTGGAAGAAACAGAGCTGATAGGATAGCTTTGAAAAACTTGGCCCCAAACCTAGAGACAATTTATTTCTCTGTGACAAGTAACTTAACAGATATATTTGTCTCTCAATGGTAAATTAGTCTTCAAGCAACACCCTCCAACAGAGAAAGATCTTCAGGTGCTCCTACAATATAAGGGATAGCTAGTTTGAGTACTCTTAACTGTTTGTTTGGGCTTTTTTTAATGCTCTAAAATTATTAAAATTATGAACTTTAAATAATTATATTTCAACCAGTGTTTTACTAGTTTTCTCCCTACTTTCTCTGATTTTAATTTTCTCACTTGTCAGCATGTCTTGGCAGTGAGAATAAGAAAGACCTCAAACCTTTGCTGATTGCTTTCCACGCAATCTGATTTCTATAAATTAGAAGTTGCTGATGGGGAAGCAGACAGCAATACCCTTTGATCAAGATACACGCCTTGATCTCTTTTATCATTTTTTAAAAAAACAATAATATTACAACAACAAAAAAATCATCATACAAGCTTTTCGATCAAAGTGTGTCACTGTCTGCTTTCCAGTCAACATACTGCCAGTAAATTGGCAAGGTGCCTGAAAAGAGCCGGCAGCAGCTGGTGGGTTTGATTACCATCTGTATATCCGCTAATGTATAAAATCTTGTGTCTCCATCTAGTGGGCAACAGCATTTCACAGGAAATTTTAAAATGGGTTGGAGCCTACTTCCGTGGATGGCAGAAGGAGTTTGCTAGACTCCCTATCAGCAGAATTAGGCTCTAAAGCTGTATTACATCAGAATACAGTCTAAACCAAGGAAGGCTTTGAGGCCCCACCAGGGGCTCTGTCCTGTGCTGGCACGTGCTCTTGAAATCAGGCTTTCTCCAGAAGCATTTGCAGAATATCTATTTCTATGCTCTCACAACAAGTCAGCTCTCTCTAACATTTTGCAGCACTATGGAAGTCTTAATGGCCAAAATTTGAAACTGTAAAATAGACACCAGAAAAGAGAAGGTGCGAGCAAAGATGCCATTAATGCCCTGAAATAAACAATAATGAATGAGACAAATATGCCAAGACAACGTCTTCCTTTAAGAATTAAACTAAAACATATTAAAGTATTACCCCCACTGATTGCTGGATGACAGGACATGCAAACTACTGCATTAACTTTCTCTTGTGGTTTCAGATAACATCCTTGACTGAATAGCAAGCAGGACGAGATACAGTTTTGTTTTTCAGGAAAGTGTCACGTAAACAGTCATTGGCACTCAGAACATAGAATCCATGTGGCCACCCAAATGAGAAAATGAGGCACAAACTGGTGGTGTAATACATCTCTCATAACAGACACAGGACTAGAAAAAATAGTTAATAAAAGATGAGTTCTACAATATTCATTATATCATCCCCCCCCTTTCATCAATTATCATCCTTTTTGACAACAACTCTGCTAGCCATGTACTGACTGGACATATTTTATGCACAGCCATCTAGTGTGAAAACTGCATCCTAATGAAGAACTATCAGTACAGTAAAATGACATAAAAAAAACCCAACAAGATCATACTATTGATTCTTTTTCCATCCACATATGGACTAGCCCTGAATTCCCTCAGCTTGAGAAATCTGTTGAGATAACTCTCCAACACAGCACATTTAATTTAATGACTTCTCTGGATGCATGATAGGCCCTAAAATAGATCTTCTTTTTCTGAATATCTTTTAATAAAGTTGCTTAAAATGCATTTTGATTTGATGCACCTGAATTGGTTACAGTAAAACATTTTCTACTTTTATCTTATACTCCATTGCATTAGAGGTAAGTTTATTATTCTATAAACCATTAATTCAAAGGAACTTCAGTTTAACAGCACCTAACAGACAATCACTTAAGGTAGCATGCTGCCAATATTCAGTTTTTAATCAAAAGCTGATCTGTCTTCATATAGTAAAAAAACAAAACCAAACCAAACCATCAACTTATCAGAAGAAAGCATCATTTTTAAGAAACTCAGGAATAAGCACTTAAAAATTAAGTCAATACATGCCAAAAACTTTTGTGCTAATTTATTACATTGCTTGCTTGTGCAGGAAGGGGTTGAGGTTTGTTTAATCTAATTGCCTTTATTTCAACAAAAAGTACAAGAATTAGAAATGAATGTTTTTCCCTCAATAATTTGCTGTGATAGAAGCTTTGTTTTCCAGATCAGCACTCTCCATATTTCTGCTTGCTTAATGGGAGTGCCACACTGGCTAAAAAAAGAAGGCCCTGAAACTTTAGGAAACAGAAACTGCTGATGACCTGGTGAAGGAATAATGATTTATAATATATGAATAGGGGCAATAATTGGATAGCAGGCTGTACTCAAAAAAGCCTTAATTCACAGATCTGACATCAGAAAGTCATAATCCATCGATCTAGCATCAGAATGATGGATTATGACTTTTTAAGAACGTGTAGACATGTCAGCTTCACAAGCATTCCGGGAATCACAGTCTAAATTGTTTTACTGAGGTCACTCAAACAATTTCAGCTTTTTCCAATAAAGCTGATGCACTAATATTTTGAAATGTAAAAGTTCTCTTGGATCCATTTTTTTGTTTCAAACCCTAAAAATCCTTCAATCAAATACTGCATGTTTCCATAGTCTGTGATTAAAGAATTTTTTAACAATTACTTCAAATCGGTGTCAGTTTCTTATACAGATGAAAACAATTTTAGATCCTAATTCATTTTTATGTCAAAAAAGTTTTGTATTTGAATTCAGAGATGAAAAAAACAAGTTGCGAAGTGAGGGATTAATTACCACCTTTTATTTCAGGAAGAGCAGTGACATATGCCATGAAGGTTTCCCCCTGGACTATTGCAAAAATACCTGATTTTTGACCTGTGACTCCTTCCTTTTTTTGACCCTGATGAAGTTTTAAACTATCACTGCCAAAAAACAAAGTTATGATATGAATTTAAATGGAATCACTTATGAAAGGAAATAATATTCTTCCAATGTGTGAATACCTAGAGTTTGAAATGTGTTTTTTATAAAGAAGCTTCTGACATATTAGCTGAAAAAGACACCTAGCACCTTCAATTAAATACTTGGTATTTCACTTTCCTCATAAAAACAAACATGGACTATGAAAAGTTCCAGAGATCATTTCTTTGAGAATCACGTATTTATTTACAGGTAAACCATAATCTCATTCAAAAAATTCTATTACAAAATCTTCCCCATTACAATTAAGTGAAACCACATATAAATTAACAACTGCTGTGTTAGACTAATTCAATGGCTGAGACAGGTAAGAGCTCTTAAAAAAAAAAAATTATTTCTGCTCCAGGCAAGTATTGAGAATAAAAATAAAATCCAACATTACATATAAAATATGAGTAAATATTTTCAATGCATACACATATTAAAACCACAAAATCTGTGAATAAAACCTCTTGCAAAGGTCCAAAAATTTAAGTATACAAGTAACAAGGGCTAAAGGGCAAAAGAAATGAAGCAAACTAAGGTGGGTTGCATCTCTATTTCTTCCCAGAAACCATTTTACTCTTCCCTTGTCTAGAAGGCTCTTTCTGCTTCTCTGGTATTTCTCATTTTTCTCATCTTATTTCCCTTCTTACTTGTAAAAAGTTTTTCATGAGAGCTATTAATAAAGTAACTACTTACATGAAGCTTGCTGGGCTTATTTTATACTATATGTTCATAACTAAAGCCACTATGGAAAGGAGAAGTCATAGGGCTCTTTTACAATGGCTGAAATAATTTATTTCACTAAACCCCAAGCACATTGAGGAAAGGCATCCTGAGTCCAGTCTCAGCCCAGATTTCAAAACAAACAATGACAACAGTAAGACCAAAGGAAAAGACAGATCAGTCTGCAGTACTGCAGATCAGTAACCTCTAAAAGCTCAGTGATTCATAGAACAAAAGGGAAAATGCACTTTTTACAACAGTAGACATAAGCAATTTACTTCTTTTTGACAACTAGATATGAAATGGATTATAAAAATCCCTGCCATGTTATACACACTCCTTCCTCTAAACACACCTAATCTTCTTAGAGGTCCCACATAAAGGGATCACAGCACTGAAAAGCAACTACTTTAAAAAAAGCCTTAAACAACAATAACATTGCACAGCTGATCAAAAGAGAGTACCTTGTTCAATTAACTTTACAGGGGAATTACCATTGGCAGGCTGTAATTAATTCACTTGGAAGGCAGTCATGAGGACACCACTGCCAGCAGTTTTCTGGTTGTGATTTATACGCTTGAGATAATGACAAGTGGTCAGGTTATCAGTTCTGCAGCTTCCTTCAAAGAACCTGTTGTGAAGTGCCCTAGCAGCATCAAAACAGATTCACTATTACTTCATCATCAAACTATCTTCTACCTGAATTTTTCTTTCTAACACAGTGTTTGCCTAGCTCAATTCAATTAAGCTTATGACATCAAATGAGACTAAGAAGGGTAGCTACAACCTTTTTAAGTTGAAGAACAAAAACAGCCCTTAGGAATGTATGCAGGTGAAGACAGAGTTCTTCTGGTAAACTGAGTATCTCCTGACTGCTTCTCTTTTTTTGGACTTACGCATTAGTCCTACCTGTTATTATTAAACGGGATGCATTCTTTCCTTGTCTCCACTGACACCACTAACTCATTTCATGTATATTATGAAGAGGCAGTCAGATGTTAACTTTCTGTCTTCAATGAAGTGTGCTTGAACCAATGACCTTGAAGTGAAAGGCTCTGTATATCTTTAGCATTCCTTCTGCACTCCAGGCCCTTTTTTCATCTAGTTTATAAGCAAAACCTGTGTGCAAAAGGAACACTTACTCACAATTACTATTACCATCATTTTGCTGTGGCGGTACATTGCACTGAAAGAATATGAATTATAAAGTGCATAGGTTAGTAAAATTTAAATCAAGCAAATGTTTAATATTAAGCCATTTCATCTTTTTCCAAAGTTCGGCAAATTTATTACAAAGCACTGAAATTGCACTTCAAGCCCTAAGGCTTGCAGTGTTGGAGCCTGCCTGATTAATGCAATTAAAAGAATAGTATAACTCAAAATTTATTAAAAATTAAATATATGTGGCCTTATTGTTTACTTCCAACTGACAGCGTGATTTCCAGCTAAAAATTTGCACTGCTTAATACCTGACAAGTTATTAAAGCACATCTCCTTTCTCCTGCTGTGCATGCAATTAAAAGAGCAGAGGTTAAACATGGCAATAAAAAAATAGGGGAATTCTAGTTTTTGGTGATGCTTGGTTCTCCCTTCTCATTTTATGAAGAGCAGGTGCTGCTGAAGAGGTGGAAAGTCTCATGCTGAGAGGGCATCAAGATGGAAAAGGACAGGAAAATGCTTCCTTGGACAGAATCTTCCTCCCTTCCACAGTCACTAACTGTTTTGCATTTATTCTTCTACCTCAGCCAAGACTTCATTTGAAGAGGAGCTAAACTATATGAATTAGATTTCTACATATACATAGCTTGTGAGGCCTGATCCAGAGTAGTTTTCAATGGACGCAAAGCTTGTGGGTTTACATGGCATAAAACCACTCTCTTACACTGAGACACTTGCAAATGCTTGGCCAGCAAAAGCTAGGGCACTGAGGGACCCCAGAGGTCTCAGGGGCAGGTTTTATAGGACAGAAACCTAGTCCTCTTTTGAAACTACAGTAAAAAAGCATACTTCTTCTGCAGATACTGCCTGCATATCTCCATTTTCTCCTGCAACAATCCTGCACTTGCCTTCAGTCAGTGTACTGATCAGCAGCCCCTCCCAGTACATGAGGTGGAAAGCAAATAAAATTAGAACAAGTTGGCAAATGTACTTATATATACATATTTCATGTTAGCACAGTTATGCTTTAGAAATTATAGCTACAGCAATAGAATTCCACTGCTGTGATCATGGATAATCAAAGCGAGTGAAAAAAAGAAGCCAGTGCTGAAATATTTTCAAAGGTATGGAAGTCTTTACTGCTGTGTGATTTAAATTTACTTGCCATTATTTGAAATTTCCTTTCGTCTGTGTGATTAGAATTTAAATGCCTCCAAAGTATATTAACCATAATTCCTGTTATATTGCAGAAATACTGCAGTAACCTTCCCTTAATGTTAAAAACCAAAAAGGCTCCTTAATTTACTAGAGAAAATACAAAGTGAAATTAGTTAAAATATTTTGAATATGAAGTATTATTTGGGAATGATCCACAAGATCATCTAATTCAGCACTTTCTACTTCACATATACACACATCACAAAGCTCTAGCAGTATTTTATAGAACTGTAAATACATGATTTTTCATTTTTGCAAGAATATTTTTTAATAGTTTTCAGTTTGAGGCCTAATTTTGCTGCCATTACATACCATGGAAATGTGTCTATTTTAAATGCAATCCTAATAGATCCCCTGAAATTATTTGGAGTACACTGGATTTAGGATACCCGAGTTGGATTGTATACCATAACTGCACACTCAAAATTTATACCTGAGAGCAGTAAAAGAAGTGCAGACATTAAAAGCCTTCTTGTGGGTTATCCCATGATGATTTTGTCCAAAAGTCTCCATCTCAACAATCTCTTTAATTTTCAAATTCAAGATGTGATCAATGAGTAGAAATCCCTGAAGATAGAGTTCAGTAGAATTTTAGCACCACTTTACAGTTTTAATGCAGCCCAAGTAAACTGGGTCTTAAAAGGGAACTAGTTAGTCAATCTGACCACAGGGTAAAAATAAAGCTGCAGTACCCTGCTGCACCACTACTGCTTATTGAGGCACTGGTCAAGTATACCATAATCTTAATAAGAACCTTTATTTATTCCCTCACTATACTAATCTTACTGAACCTGACACACAGAATCCTGCAAGTGGCACAAACCTATAAAAATGGCCTTTTATACAACTGAATTCCACAGAGTTTAGTTTGTTAACAGTCATACTACCTTTTCTTTACTTTGCATTCATGCTTCCCCTATTGATTTGACAGAAAGACAAAAGGGGAAATAAAAATGAAAAAATACAAATTTATATTGCTCTTAGGTTGGGGTTATTGACACCTATCTGATTAAGCAATTAATTTTCTTCTAAAATTGGTCATATAGCAACAGATAAGTGCTAAGGAAGAAAGCTGGTTGTCTTTTTAATTGTATTTGTTTGCTATGAAGTGGAACAAGAAAAATTCATGTTATAATCTGCAAAGTGGTAAATGTATTAAAATGGCACTAGAGCACCGGGAAACTTCAGTGCCTAATTCCCAATTCCCAGAGCAACCTATAGTCCTCTGTTTAATATACCATGTCCTGTTGGCCATTTAATGTACAGTCTTTAAACTTTCCTGTTTGCTAAATAAGCTCCCTTACCACAGACTTCTACATTTTATTCTAACGCATACAGTTTGCTGCTTATTAGTTTGTGTAATGTTCCTTTTACTATGAAAGAAAAAAAAAAATCCACAAGACAAGTTCTCATTTTATCTTGCACTTGTCAAATAATAAGATTCTCCTAGTCTGTCAGACTTCTAAGCTTGTCTAATGTTTGTCATTTGCATCTAAAATTAATAAAGTCTATCCATGCTGTATGATTTTTCAGTTGCTCTGATTCTGATTATACACAATAATTTGTAATTTAAATTCACCAAAATATATGCCAATGTAGCAATGTGTTTGCATTGTCAGTTTTAAAGGCTTGGCCTTTATGACTCTGATACCAAAGCTCTGTTCTTTCCGCTCATTACAAAGTTCCAGTAATGCTTTGACTGACCAATTACTTCTGGTAATTTGATTATGTACCCTCTTTCTTTTATGATTTACCCATTTAATTGAGGATTGATCAGAACAAAGGGAGACAATTAAATTCTCTGCAATAAAAACAGTATGAATAACAAGAATAGGAACTGAAGTCAAACCAGCAGTAGTTAGGAAACATGGAGATAAGACTGAAATCCTGTCTTTAACTTCTTCTATTGTGTTTTGCTGTGCCAGGGTTGCAAACAGAAGGATATTAATTTTGCATTCATTAATTCAGAGAGCAAGCACAACAAGGAGGGAGGGACAACAGATAAAATCTGTCGTGGCAAAATGAGTAATATTTGGCTCTGTACTTCCATCTTGACAATTTCTTGATTTCTCAAACAAAATGTGATTATTAAACAGAAATGAATGCTTCAGTACTGAGTTACATGCCAATGTGCATGTACCTATCGAGTAATGACTCAAGGGGTCATTCTCAAAATGCACAGAAATATAATGATGTTTTTAGAAATCCCACCGGAGGGCACCACAACGCACCACTAATAGGGCTTGGCGGGGGGGGGGGGAAGAGAAAAAAAAATAAAGTCAGCAACCTAGCTTCTAGCCCTCACTTTCCTTTAATCTAGAAAAGCAGGGACAACAGTAATGCTAAGAATTGAAAATAGTCCCCTGCAAGGAGCCTAAGTGACAGTAAAGCCTTTGAATACTTCATTTGAAATACTAACACATTACAGATAATTTAACATTTCTCCAAATGTAAATCTTCAGCTACATCCTAACTCCTGAAGAATACAAAATACTGGCAAAGTATCTTCCTTGAAATAAAAGAAAATCATTAAGAGTCCTAAAGGTATAACAGACAAAGATGAAAATTATAAATGGGTATAATGAATACAAAATGAATGGTAAGAGAAACTCAGAGAATGTTGGGCAGATATTCAAAGTAGAATACTCTAAGGAACATTCCTACCACTCCTCTATTTTATTAAACAAGAGCATTCCACACTTTGCCAATGTTTGCAATTTATTCACAACACACAATATTCAGTAAATCTAAAGCTATAGACCTGATTTCCGGCCTATTCATGCCTGAAGCTTGCTCACAGCCTTGACCAACCCAAAATTCAAAACTTCTCAAGCATGGGATGTTTTCACAACTCTGAGACCACATTTGGATGGTCTGCTGTAAATGAAACATGCAACATTCATCTTTATCACTTGGAACCTATGACATTTCCTTAGACTGTATTCACAAGCCAAATTTGGTATGCACAGTCAAACTACAGAGCAACTGCACAGAAGATATTGTTCCTTGTGCAGCATTATTGTAATAGAGACAACAAAACTTTCACCAAGCATGAATTCTAACACTAAGAAAACAGAGTGATACATGTATTAGTGTGCAATTCAATGCAAAATATTCTGTGCTGAGGGCAATAACAGTATTTTCTGCAGTATGTGTTTTACAGTTTACAATACTGGTGGATTTTGTAGAACCAATCCAAACAATAGAAAGGGCTACTCGTCATAAAAAGTGTAGAGCACAATGTTGATGCATTTCAACTGAAAACATCCGTGTTTGGGCTCTAACCTTGTCACAGCATCATCTGCAAAGGAACTCTGCAGAACCTATGTGGTCTCCGGCATAGGCTTTGCAATCTGAGACAAAGAGAAAATTTGAGGATGAAATCAGTCTGAAAAAAAATGCAAAAAAATTTCATACAAATGCCACCTAAAGAGCCAGAGATTCTGCCCACTCTTATAAATAAGAAAAAGCAAACATTAGGTATAAACAATTAAATATTCCTCCTCAGCTGTTTTAAGTTGGTCAAGAAGAGACTAAGGATGACTTCATTATCTGATTTTCAACAGTGTAATGGGAAGCCAAACCATAAAACACATCAAATAATAGTCTTACTCATGAAACACTCTAAAAGACTCCAGCTGCTGTCTTTTCAAGCCCACCCTGAGGAGATACAGTATAGTCTGCCTATTCAGTGTAGTTTTTCTGAGTGCAACTGCTGGAAATATAATGAAGTCTTAGCTTCCATAAGCAATGAAGTGGATCTAAGGGAGACTCACAAAGCTTCAGGTTAGCTTAGACTGATTAAAGTTACAGATGGACTTTTTTCCTGAAACAGAAGAACAAAAGATAGCGAAGATCAGTGGGCTAGAGCTGGTAGAAGCTGCCATCAGCCCACACTGAAGAAGGGAACCAGAAGGACAAAATTTCCTCAGTTGCTCTATTGCTATCAACCTGTAAATGAGAACTGCTTCAGGATCAAATGTGAAAGAAAAAACATAGGAACTTGGTGATGGCCTCTCTCTCCTATCTGCCTAGCTGCATATGGGCTATCTCAGCTTGTTTGCTTTAGGTGCTAAATAGGTACAGGGAAAAGAGGACATGAAGAACGCACTAAGCCCAAGTATATGGCTCTCCTTCTAGTACCATTTGACAGCTTCTTCCCATATTTTTGGTGCTTTGTAATATTTCTGCAGCATATTCAGACTCCCATGAAAGAACTAAGCATTATGCTTTGGATAAAGCCTGCCCCTTTATCAAATGTTTTCTCCATTTAAGCCCTAATAAAAACACTTTGAATGATTACACTGAACCTAAATGGGGTCAAAGTCTTGCAAAAGTCTAGCAAGCTAAAATAATAAAAAATACAAATGTTGAAGAAAACAGTTGTTTTGTTAATATTCTATTTACACAGCTGGGATCCTAGGAATTTTATCCAGCTGTATATTTAGTAAGCAAGGCAAGTTAATGTGAAGAATTGCCATTTCCTAAGTGAAAAAAAAAACAACCAAAAAACCCAAGTAAAATTAAAAGAAGGCTCCCACCCAGCCTGCCTTTCTCTGTTCCATTCCAGATAGACACACACATCTCCCCCATGCCCATGAACCACAAAATGACTGGAGAGGATTCTTCACAGACAGACATAATTTATAACAAAGACAGGAAAAGGCAACTGTAACTAAGAGCTTGCTGCCCTTCCTATAAAGTTCACCTCCTTACCAAGAAAAAGCAGAGAATAATTTGTTTGGTTTCTGTACTCAACTCCTTCTTTTATTGTGAAAAGTTTCCATTGTCCTTTTATGTTTTGATTATTGAGTAAGTTAAGAGACTTGCCAAATAGTCCTAGATTGTTAACAGACCACCACTATTTAACTTTGAATGCTTTAACAAAATAAAGGCACAGCTCACATTAATATTCTATGCCCTCATTTTATTTATTATCTTTTCTTTGAAATTTAAACAATTTTCCTAGCAAAGGTTTATTAAATGTAAGCCTAAGTAGCAGTATAAGTTACCTCACATACCAACCAGACATCCTATAAAACTCAGCTTCCTAATTAGTAACACTACATTTTGCTGAACATAGCATATTTATAGGAAATCAAAATAATGTTATATGAATTTAATATTCAAATACATGAGATTCAATATTCTTTTAAAAACTTTATGTTGCAACTTATGACAAGTTGTAAAATTCAAGGTGAAATTACAAAACGTACAAATTTTCTGATGCATTTTAAAAAGGGACTTTAAAGGACTGCAAGACTTGTCTATTTAGACTTTAAATACATTTGTCCTCATACCATCAACTAAAAGGATAAAAATTTGTAAAAATGTATACTGCTTATAAATCTTCACAGTGAAGAAATGCTATGCTGTTTATTTAGATGAATAAGGTCAACATGTTATTCATAACATAAGGTCACAAGATGTATGAGTTTGATACATAAATATTCACTCATGGGGATACATTCCCATGAAATATCACATGACTTGTCCATTCCACAGATTCTTTTATGAATACAGTTTAATCTTTAAGATGATGAAAACCTGCAGATAAGGGTAGGGGGTATAAAAATAGTTGTCCACTGCAGAATAAGTTCATGAATGTCTGCCTGCCAATTAATAAAAATAATGCTGTAAATTTTGGAAATAGGGCAATTGCTCTGGCAAAGCAATATCCACTAAGTCTAACAAACAGCTAAATTTGATCCAGCAAATTATAAATGAAACACAGTACCTTCCTGAATAACTCCTTGATCCAGGCATGGAAGAGTTTAACACTGAAAATAGTATTGTTTTGCTGCAGAAATAATGCATTGGCTTAATTCAACTAAAATGTGAATTTTTTTCTGTTTGTTTTTTTGTTTTTTTTTTTTGGCAGATTACTTAAAAATCATGCTCTTTGAACTACCTAAAACTTAGGATGGAGTTTGCGCATATTTTTTTTTTACCAATGTGCCAGCAGCAGCCTACCTGGTTCTCCCCAGCTTATTTACATGACAAAGCTCTTTTGACAGTTTGACATGCTGCCTGACCTAGCAACCTGTTTTCTAGATTCCTAGCTCCTCAATAACATGCCTTATGGACAACTGAGGGCACATCGCAGACCCCAGAATCATGTGGACCTTTCTCCAGCAGAGCCAACTGCACTGTATGGTGCCGGAACGGAGCTTGAAATGGTCTTCAGGAGCACTGCATTGGTGTGAGAGAGCTTAAACATAGACACGTAAGAATAGCAATTCTGTTAAAGTGGTTGTTTTTCTTTTTTTTTTTTTTTGTTGATTTTTTTTGTTTTAACTGGAATTAAATCAAGCTGCAAAAATCTCAAAATCTTGTATGAAGCGAAATTACTGATCTTTGTTCAGTTCCAATTATTTTGCTTTATGCTGGCCAAGTAAAACAAGAACAGCTCCCAAAGGGCACCAACAGAGTAAGCTATTCAGGAATATTAGAAAAGTGAAACAAGATTCATAGCCTAATATTCTACCTTCAGCTACTTTAAAATCTCCTCAAATCAATACATGTCTGCCAATCTCATTGTCTATATTTATATATTGATTAATATTTTTAAACATGTACGATAGCCTTCTGATATAGCACTTAGTCATTTGGATCTTACAACATTCTGATGAATAGCAGAAAGATGCTGCCATTAATGTACTGTCTGTTCTTGTAGTCAAAGCCTTACAATTCCTAGTTGACATGCATTCCAGCAAAGAAATAAGTCATTACTGCTGTTATCAGAAGTATGTTTACACACACACACATACGGAAATCAAGCCACTTCGTAAATAAATAACTCAAAGAGCACATCTGTACATGTAAGAATTCCCGCACAGTTCTAGAAATGTTTTACTGCCAAAAATTCAAGCTTTTTTTCCTAATATTAAAATATGTCAAAAACTGCGATACTTTGTCAACTGTACAACTGAAATAAGAAGTTATGATGGGCTTCAAAATGTTTCTTTTTTTTTTATTTTTCTGTAGTGTCTTTAGCTTTTCATCCTCCAGGGTGCTGAGCAATGTAACCTCAGTCACTTCTCAGTTTAAATTCTGTATGTGAATAGGTCCATTGAAATACAAGTTCCCATGTGCTTAAAAAGAGGTGCTTGTTTAAATGCTGGCTAGGTCAGAACCATAGAGCCCAGCATACTGAAGGCATAGCCTATGTCAACTATTTGGCATTTTTCCTGCCTGAACTTTTACTTTCATGACTTCATGCACGTTACTGAATTAAAAAGCAGGTTTACTTTGTATTTGATGTTTCCTTAGAAAATAATTTTTAAAATATTTTGTCAATCATTCTCTAAAGCAGGATTTGTAAAAAGTACTTGGCACTGGCTTATGAATTCCATTAACTCTCTGGAGCCCCCACTGGCTGTCAGAGCAGCACAGCACAACTACCAAAACTCAGTAATGTTAAAATTGCCATAGAGGACTATTAACATGTGACCTACGTGGAAATGTAACTGTTAAAGATCAGCATATGTCCACTGCTGGCAAATGAATATACCAAAGACAATCTTTGAAAAGTGTGGTTTCTACTGTGCTAGATATGCTTAAAAAATTGCAAGAAATACCGCATACAATTCCAACAGACTCCACTTTTCATTCAGAATAATCACAAGTTCTTCAAGGTCTCTCTAGTTATAGCCATAGCAAGCTTCAAGATCAAAGGACTGAATATCAGTGATTTTTGTCACAAAACCGACTGGCTCTCCAGCTGGTTATTTCAGTAATCTGGTCTTGGGTACTATACATTTCTGTAATGGACTTCAAAAATTTCCCCACAGACATCAAAAGACCAAGTACCAGTTTGCTAGTTTTAGACATTCATAATCGTAAAATAATGAACCTACTTCTGAAGCTGTAGTTTTGATCTTCTTAGCAGTAAAGGCTTGAGGAACACATTTTGAAGAAAAAAAGTAAATAAGGACACAGAAATTTAAAAAATGGAATATAACACAACATTGATTTATCAAAGATGCATGATGCCAGACTAATTTCATAGTTTATTTGATAAGAAAACTGTTTTTTTAGACAAAAGAAATATGAGAGACATGAACAATTCATGTGCGGACAAGAATATAATACAGATGGGACTAAATGACCTTGGAGACTATTCACTTCTGTATTCAGTGACAAATTGTAAGGTGACAGTGTAGGGACATAATTTTTTAAAAAAGCTGCTGTGCACTGGCTGTACCTTAGCTGGAAAATACAGTGATAAAGGAGAACCAGAATAGCAGACCTACAACGAGAACGCCATATGATGCAGGTATAAAATGTGATTCTAGGACCCATCATGTAGGCTATTCCCACCTGAGAAAAAAAGAAAGCACTACTGATACTGTACAAGGCCTTGCTTTTATCTCAGGAACAATATTAAATCAGTTTGTTCACTTGTGTTCAAACAAAAGTGATTTAAAGTGGAACAATTAGAGAAAAAGGCCAACAGCATGACTAGAGGCTGGTATGAATGTAAGAATGAATACATCAAAAGCCTACGTTAAGAATGTAAGAATGCATGCATCAGAAGCCTACCTTAACAGCAAAGATTAGAGAAAGCTAGCTTTTCTAGTTTAGCTAAATGAAGGCTCACAATAAAATGGCTGTCTCTTTATGCACCAGAAAAATAAACACTGGGGATGGAACAGGAACTAAAAGTCAGCACTGGCACAAACTGTTACAAGGAGAAATGCACATAAGCTTGTCATGAATACACTTACACTGGAAGCTAGAAGTTTTATAACCGCCACAGAAAGGAGGCACTAGGGCAGCTTTCTGACTGGAAGAGTAAAGACAAAAAAAATAAGTTTTTAAGCCAGAGTTTGACAAGTTGCTGAAGAGGATTTTGTATGTTTTCCTGCGAGAAAACAGCACTAGAGCTGACAACTGACGAGGTCTCTTCCAGTCCTATGCTCTTATTTCCTTCAAAGTAGTCTTGATGTTTTGCCATGGTGATATTTACAAAACAAAGCTACAGAAAATCAACTCAGTGTTTTTTAAGCATTACAAATATCTGAAACCTCCAAGCTTTGAAGAACATGCATTCCATTAGCTGGGGAATGAGCCTCTCTAGTGTGAACTGATGTGCTTATGGAAATATTCTGGTTTCATCCATCTTTAAAATGCAGTTCTTGAGAAACCATTGAGCAAATTTGTTTAAACATGATTGATTAACCAATCTAAATATGCAACACCTAATGAGGATTACATATCAAAGTCAAGCCCCAGACATCAGGGCTTTTGCCATCAGAAAAAAAAAGCTTTATTAGCCCTCAAATAGTATATTTTTCCTAACAACCCTCTTAAATTCAAACACAGAAGGGATTTTGTTCAAACTTTAAAAAAAAAGATAAAAAAAAAAGAAATCAAACCAACCCACAATTGGATGAAGACCAGACATAGTCTGAAAGCTTAATGTTTCAGAAAGTAAGGAGTACATGGAAAGAAGGCATTAATGGAAACAGTTTTGGAACTCTAAGTACAGAGGATGGTATCTAGTAACTGCTATAATACTGATTCTGCACTGCCATTAAACTTAATCTTCAATATTTTTATTGCAACCTGACCCTCTATGACATCTCTAAAGAAAATTACATTGTACACTACTATTTCAAGAAGTCAAACTTAGCTAGTCATCTGGGCCATAAAATAGCAGATTACACCGTCAGGCTGGCTAAAGCAACCAGGAATAAAACTAGATTTACCAACCACATTATTTTTATTAGGAAATGTTTCAAAGCAGACATAATCCCAAAAGACCTTAGTCTCATTCCATCCAAAAATACACAACAGAGAGCAGCAAAACCATGAACTGCAGTATAAAATACAATTTGTAAATGCAAGAAAAAAATACAAGATGCACTGTAATATATCATCCTATCAAATAAAAAATGAATTAACATAGAAACAGAAAAAGAAAGCCTTCTACATAATACACATATTAACAATTTAAAGTTTTGTTATAAGTTGTGACATGTTAATAGGAACTGCTTTATTGAATCCCTGCACATTGAGATTTAGTCTGTGCTCCTTTTGCTCTTTAAAACTGCAAGCTAATATATGTGTACTAAATCAAAGCTAGAGAGTAAAACCTCCAGAATGGGCAAATGTTAAAAACAGTATCTTTAACAGCAATATTCCTGAAGAACTCGGGTACATTAGTGCTACATGCATTTTTTTTTTGGATCACAGCCACAGAACAGCTAAAGCACTGCTTCTTCTGTAATCATTCTAAATGTGGGGAATTGCTCATAACAGTAACAAAACAAAACAAAAAAAAAAAAACAAAACAACAAAACCAACCAACCAAAAACCCCAAAAACCCAACAACAAATTTACTTGGCAATCTTAATGCTTCTCAGCAATTTCTTGTACCATCTTGTTCTCTAACAGGTATTCATGCATACATAATACATAGGTCTTTGTAGATCTGGAATGAAGGAGAAGTGAATGGTTTGATAGCTAGAAAGGCAAGTTTTAAATTTTAAATACTGCTAAAGTAGGTTAGATGTGCAATATGTGTTTTATCATCTAACCAACCATTCGTGTCTTTCAATTTTAACCTTTTTTTTTTTTTGGTAGGCAATATGATCACCTCAGGCAATCTGGCTTAAAGGCTTTAGCCAATGTAAAAATATATTTAAATTAGACAGGCATTTGTTACTTTTTTTAAAGACTTAAACACTGTCTGTATTTTACAAAGGTGGTTCTATTATGCTAGCTGCATCAAACACAGAATATTAATCAGACTGTGAAGCTCCACTAATTGCCTGCCACATTTCAGTAACTTAAATTTTGTTAAGTGGCATGGCCACAGATATCGCATGCATAATTTGAGTTTTGAGTCATTTCCCTTTTCTTGTCTGATTTTATTCTACACAGGAAATGACAGGGTCATTTGGAAATTACTGCAGTGAAAGATCAAAAAGGAAACCTGATTGAGAGCACAGTTATAATTGCCTGTGTTAGAGAAAAAATAAAATCCAATGAGTTTACAATCCATCACAGTAAGATTTCTCTGGAAAACAGATACCATATTTTCTCTAAAACAGTATCCATTACAACATAAAGTACTGCTATTATTTGTTGAAGCTACATCGCTTTTAAAGAAGCAGGTCTTTCATTAGGCCATTCGACTTTTATTCTATAGGTGCTACTTTTGGCACACAAAGCACAAATTTACTCACTGAGCTAAAGCAAGCCATTTCAGTTGAAGAAAATAATTTCAGTTAAAGCAAGTCATTCACTGACCTGTCTCAAAGCTTTTATTTGCAAAAAGAGATAATACTATAATTAAGGTCATGGAAAACCACGGATCTTTGTTATTTTGACAAATCTGACCATTACAATTTACAGTCCCCTATTCCAAAAGGACAGACTTTTATTACTGGAGCTAAAAGAAAACTTTCAGACATTAGTAGCACTCAGCTTAGAGTTAGGATCAGATCCAGCTGAGGACCATGGTGTGCCTGTGGGATTTTTTTTTTTTGCATTTTTTTTTTTTTTTTTTTTTTTTTTAGCAAGATATTGATCTACATAGCAAGACAGCAGTCAGCCTTTCAGCACAGATTTATCACCTACTTTCACCACGGAGATTTCCCAGCTGATCTCCTGCCTACTTCTGTTCCCTGAGCAGATGCACTACAGAGCACGCAATTCCATGCATGCTCCTGCCACAGCCAACCCCACCAAACCACAGCTGCCCCACTAATTCATCAGGGTTTCAGCTGATAGTCTAAAGGACTGAAAACATAGAAGGTAATGCTTTCCTTTATGGATAAGAATTTCTAAATATTATAAAGTTGTAGCAAAAAAGCTTGAAGTCTATGTTGGGTTCACGTCCCATCACATTTAACACATGAAGCAAATGCAAATAATACCATAAATTCATATGTGTAGCTTCAATGCCTTAAACTCACTTATTGGAGAGCAATGCATCACCCTATCAAAATAAACTCTACTGGAATATGATTATTGATTTTCTTGGGACTGCAGTGTGGCTGGACAAATTAAAGACTTTCTGCCATGTAACTCAGAATACAAAACAGATGGATAAAACTGAACTGTTGCACAGGTAAGAAAAGGCCACGAAAGGCTAAAAATTGTCATGAGGATTTTCATGACAGTTATAACTGTAGATTGCACTTGTTATTTTGATGGATCGTCACCAAAATTATTCAAAGAAACACATTTTTGCCATTCCTAGTGGAGATGGTACCTTCAGCAGAGGTGGTTCTCCCCAGCAGACTGCACAGAACAAACATTCTTCTGTGGCTGGGACAGTGTACACTAATCTCAGCCACCCAGAAATGGGTTTTAAGAAAACACAAAGACATTTCTTTTAAGCTAGTCTGCAACTAACAAGATGCATTAACTCAAATTTACACAAGAAATTACTTAATCAAAACCTTATTAAAAATAATTTTGCCAATTAGAAAGTGTTAACCAGCCACTGATCTGATTAGCTAATCTAAAGAAAAATAACCCTAATGGAGTCCTGCTCTACTTACATAATGGCAGCTTTGTCACTGATTTCATCACAGTTGGAATTGCAACCCATCTTACTGATGATGAGAAAAACTTCCAAATATTTGCATCCGTATCACAGAAATTCCTTTTATATAATACAGTTATTTAAAATAACACAGAAAGAAATTATCATTTGATGATGAAATGAAACATCATTTACATCACCTGCTTGAAAGTGTGAAAAAAAATTTCAAGTGGATTAATTTTAACTTTACTGTGTACTGATAAACAAAAATGTAAGTGCCATCAGAAAAATTCCACTACCATGCCTCTCTGAGCAACCAGTTGTCACCTAATATAAGTGTAAATCCTTTTCAATGTATTTTAACATATATCCTCAAAATGCAGAGTCAGGCTAAAGAAAGGTTTATTTGATGAATTGAATCTGTCCATTTGATTGAAGCCCACATCTTTCATCAATGCATTTTCCTATGTATTTTTTCACATACAAGTTAGAATACATGACAAAGTTTACAGTCAACCATTTCACTATTATTAATTGAACACTTTCAATATGCTGAATTTCTAGCTAGCTTGTTTCCTTGCAGCCAGTATAATTAACTGTTGGGGAAATGAAACTCTTTACATATACATGTGTACATAAATATTAGGACTGTGGTCAAACTAGGCTTGGAACCTTTTCTGGTTTTGATTGTTGATTTTGAAAGTCAGACTCATGCATTGCTAATTGAAATTACACGCATCAACTTATAAATACATACACAAAAGTATTCCTGATTTAACAAAACTAACATCTTAACCAAGCAATGCATTTACACTTTTTTGAAATCCAAAATTAATTCTGACTATAAGGATCAAAACATCTAACTTGTATGCTCTAATCAGCCATTTTATGCTAGCAATACAGTAACGTTGACATGAAGTTGCTTTGAGCAATATAAAACATATGCTACAGTGCATTCATTAAATAACTCTGCATAATGAGTTCCATCTATATAAATGACTTACCTCATTACTTGTCACAAGTTCTTCTCTTGGACTATGGAAGAGGTATTCATACAATTTATAGTTTTTAAATAAGCTGGAAAACGAGAATATAGTACTATAACAGTTGCAAATCTTTGGAAAGGTAATAATATTAAAAATTCTGTTGAACTAAGAGTTACTTTCCAGCATGGTAATACTCCAAATTTTTTAAAAAACTGGTTGTTTAACCTCAAGTACAGAAAGCAGAATATTTAATTAACAGCATTTCCTATCATATGGCCATCAAAAATACAGGAATAGACTTCAAAATACATCCACTTTGTCCTTATGAAATTGAACTCTGAGAAGACAGTAAAAGTGAAAAAAATAATAAACAAAGCTAAATTAGCTTTCAGATTCTGGGATGCACTGCTAGTCTGGGGATCAAGTTGATTTTGAAGCACCAAAACATAAAGAATGGAAGCATTTATTCTCTCAAGGTCATGTTGTAAAATCACTGTAGCATTTTCTCAAATTTAAACTAAAGAACTAGATTGACACCCTGGAGTTTTGTGCATTACAACAAAAGTAACTTTATGTAGAATTTGTCAGTGCCCTAAAGTATTTATCTGCCTTAAAACATATGCACCTTTCCTTTTCACATGTTTTAAATATTTTTTCCCGTTCCCTTTCCTAATGATCAATGATATTGCACTTGTTTAATCAAAGGTTTGATGTTTCACAGCCCATCTGTTGCAAGTACTCGTTCTCTTAAAGTCACGACACAGAATTTCTGGCTTCTGCCATGTCATTTTGACATACGATTTAAAACATAGCTCTGTGATTTCAAAGCAAGTCCAGGTGGAAGAATGATTCCAAAAGTTTATCACTCTCTGCCTGATGTACCCATGAAAGATACAGCAATATTTGAAGGGAATAGCTGTAACTGGTTCTTGTGCTTTCCAACTAAGGACAGGACACAACTTCCTTACTTAAATGAGCCATCAACTGGGGCAGCAGTGCCTCTTTGCAAGTGCACTGGCAAGGTCACAGCTGGAATACTGAAGCCTGCTGTGAGGAGGGCTTTGAACTAGATGGCCTCCAGAACTAGATGGCCCTTCTAACTTCAATTTTTTCTATGAATCTATGAAAGTAACTAATATACCTAACAGATACAGTTATCTAGCTAATGCTAAAGATGCTGCTACTAGCAGCAGAATATCACGCTAATGCAATGGAAGCATGATTACAGTACCAGCACCTGGATACACAAACTAGCATGGACTGTTCCTTGACACTTGGTGCTCCCTAAGCATCACAGGGAGCCAGTCACTGCAGGTGCCACCCTGGCTGGCTGCCCTACAGCACTGAAGATTTTTTCTCACCCGACAGCCTCACATCCCCATATGGCTGGCGGAAGGGCTCAACCAGCTAGCTGCACGCAAAGTGAGAGGCTGATGTTGTGAGGCACAGGTATCTGAAATGCAATCCTGGCTCTGGCAAATAACAGCGAAGCCAGTTTTGGAAGTCAGTGCTCAGTACACATTATTTTAACTGACTGTCCTTCCCTTGGTCATCATCAGTGTTTACATGATGCCACATACCACAGTATGAGAGGTTTCATGAAATACTGCAAACCAGAGATGACTTGCTTTAATTTCAGCGCTGAAAATGACTTCTAATGTACATCAGTGATTCCTCTAATCCATGAAATCAGATTGGAATTAGGAGAATAAAATGGTGGCATGGTCTTCCTGCCTCTCTTAAAAGACAACAGTACATCTTCCAGTAGTTAGTCAAATGTGTCTGTGAAACTTTCAAATGCATTTTTTACCCAAATGGGCTCTGACATTTTTGCCCACATGTACATTTCCTAATTTGTTGAGAAGTACTGCTGCAGCCTTATTGAACATTTGGTTCTATGTGCCATATAAAACTTTTATTCTACAGTTACACTTAATTCAGTCATTCAATTATCAGTAGTTAAAAACCAGGTTTTTTTACCAACTTGCACAAGAAATTTGACTATCATAAACTACAAACTCTCTTACTCCAAACAATGCAGGCAATGAATTAAGTTGTTACTATATTTGCCATTTCTTTGCAGTACATTTTTATTGCACTACATCACCAAAGAATTCCTGCCATGATTCAGTGGAGATATAAAAATTATGTTTAAGCAGACTTCAGGACTTAACCTGGAAATGACTCAAACCAGTTTATGCAATACACGTGCCTCCTCACATACACACCTATTATTTGGTAAACTGCTAACAGGGATTTTTCAAAATAGAAAAAAAATATTTTAATGAACATGGCAGGCACACAAGAAATAAGGTATATATCTTTCAAACTGCACTGGCAGAACTTCACATTTCAAAGTGCCTTGGAAATAAGCCAGATTTACAGAACCTAAAAATCAGTTCTTCCTATCTGAATATGTTATGATATTTCTTATGGACTATGTTGCAGGTACAGATAATTTATAATATTCCCCAAAATACAAGTTAGTACTTTTAGCAACTCTGAATTTCATTAATTTATTTTTAAAGAGAACCCTGTTAAACTTGGCACCCTTAATCCTGCATCAAGGAAAGAATTCCTACATTTAACATTCTTTAAATCAAGTCACGTAAATTATACATCAGAATTTATTTTGAAACAACAGTGTAGTTGTCTTTCTTCTATCAGACATTATGTAAATACTTTTGTTTGTTGTGAAAAAATAAAAATATCTATGCCAATGTCTTTAGCAATTACTCAATTAAAATTTTACCCATGCAAGTAAGATTAAGAATAGACCCCTCTTATGATGTCATATGAGAATCTGAAGGTGATTAACAATGACAAATTTCCCTAGCTCTACTGTTTCCTGAAAGAAAATGTCAAGAGCTATGTTGATATGCGCTTGCCCAAGGAGAAAAGATAAAAAGATGACAACTGTCACCTTTCACCAAACCTGAAGGTGTCATTACAGTTGCTGCACAGTTTGTGTCAATGTGGTTAAATATTTGTCCTCATTTTCATTATTATCCCCTGGGTTTATATCTCATCTGTAAAAATGTGATCTGAACTAAAATATGTCATACTACCTTGAGTAGGAAAGAAGCTTGAGTTCATAAAAGTCAAAGCACACCTCACATAAGTGTGCTGATTCAGTTCTTATTTAGAAGAAAAATATTCAAATTACTGAAATTCTGATTGCATGAACTGGACACATATAACAGATTTTAGAGTACATGTATAAATCCATGACTTTGCAACAGCACATACTTGTAATAAATAGAGCAGTTTGAACTTACGTCTACATACTCAGTGGAAAAAATACCATTCTGCTGCAAAACTCTTGCGGCTTGATTGCATTCCCACCAGGTAATACTTTGGTGATAGTAGGATGGAGCACCTAATCTCTTGAATTAAAATATTGTGACTCTGTGGGAATTACTTCATGGACAATATATCTCTGAACGGATAATTCACACAAGACCTGTAGACATGGTATTTGGGAAGAAAATTTGCTCCAAATAAATACACAAAAGGCTCAGGCAGGAAGGGAGAAGTAAAAGAAGTTGAGTGAGACAAATGCCAAGTTTCCTTTTAGTTTAGGGCTAGTGCTTGGCAGGACATTGGTTTGCCTTGACTACAGAAATTTGAGATTTGAAGAGATGTCCTTATTTCATACAGGAAGAACCTGAAGTTTTTTATATTTTCTATGGGGGGGAAAAAGAAAAAGAAAAAATCAGAGAGCAGGAGAAAGAGACATAGCCCAACTCTAAGAGAAATTGCTTGTGATGGGTTTAACTCACCAGTCTGAATCCAAGTACCCTAAACTGGAAGGCTATCATCCATCCTACTATTTTTATCCATCTTCAAGAGGAAATACTTTCCTACATGCAGGAAAACACTCTAAAAAAACCTTTCTGACATGTTAAAGTTTTACTAGGAGTCATGACCTCACTTTTTATGCCCATCTGCCACAAAACCTCACTCTAACCACTGCTCAGGTCAGCAAATTGGCTGAAGGGCTACAGATGCAGTAGTACAGTGTATGAACATAAACTACAATAGTGCCTTTCCAATTTGCCACCTCCGTACCTCTAACATTCATGGATGATACAACAGCTTGAGAAGTATTCCAGAAATATTCCATTATTCAGAGATAGATGAGTATAGCCACTGTCTTAGCTATGTTATTTCAGTGGAGAAAAGTCTGTATACATCACTGTACAGTTAAGACTTTACATGGAGAGGTATGATTGGCTGCTATCAGATCCTTTTTTTTTCCTCAGATACATAATTGAATTACTGCTGTTTGTGTCTTTTTCTGTGACTGTTTAAAAGCTGAGAACTGTCACAAAATCTTTTCATGTAGATACTGAACTTTTGCTAATTTTGAAATGCAACATTTTTATGACTCTTATATGACCCTAGACTTAATTCTGTAAAGTACATAACTTTAAAATATTCAAGAAATCCACTACAGCTGTCAAGGCCAGACAAATACTTAAAGTTATAGACAAGACCTAGGATTTTATTTAGCTGGAATGTAAAAGTAGAAAGCTTTAAAAGAAAACCAAGAATATTTTCTATACACCACTTTCCCCCTTTTCTTTTATCACCCGAAACAAAGCCCAGAAGGAAGCTTTTCAGCATAATCTCACATTTGATAATCTTCCAGTCTAAATGTATTCAGTGGGCTTTGACATCTGAAGCTAGATCTGTACTTCTACTTGCATATACTCCCTTCACTTTAACATTTTGAAGTGTGGTGTGTGCACTTATGTTAGCATGTGGAGTATTAACATACCCGATTAAATAATCTTAATTTACTTCATCAGCCACTTCCACACCCTGTTAATTATTCAAATAAGAACAGATCCTGTAGAAATAAATACCTGATATTCAAATAATCAATTACTGCTTTGGCTTGCTTTACGCTGAAGAAATTCAAGTCACCACTGCTTTTTGCATCAGTTTCTCCTGTTCCAGACATTGCTCTTCCAAGTTCTTTTAAGTTGTCTCCTAAGCTTATATGTTTGTCTGCAAAGTAGAACCAAATAACAAAACCTACATATAAATGTGACAGGGTAGGGTTTTGGTTTTTTGTTTTGTGCTTTTTTTTTTCCATTTTTATTGTAAGACTTCTTGAAGCTTAAGTGGTTATGAGCCACACAGAAACTTAAAAAGCAACAACAGTCATACATTTTTGTCTGTTGCCATTATTCTTGTCAATAAAATGTGCATTAAAATTCCATCACAAAACCACCAATCCACCCTCATAATGTAAGGATCACAATAATTGTTGTTTAAGACACTACAGCTTGGCCTCCTTATGCAGAAATAACCACAGGCAGAATAGCATGTAAATTTAAGATGCTTCATATGTTTATATGTAAAATAAATTTATTATATTTTATGAATTATAAAATATTGTTCTTCTGACCTTGTCCATATTAATGGCTTATCTTACATAAATCGTTAATACAGGAACAGATATTAAAATGGATAATCAATTTTTTTTAAGTGCTTACAGTCATAATTAAACATTGATATGCATAATACTCTGCATGTATCCTCAAACTTGGAGACATTTTTGCACACTCCCCAAAATAGATAATGACTTTATATTTTTACCCTGGAAGTCAAAATCAAATGCCAAACCAACTTTGAATTAAAATTTAAATTCCATTTATTAACTGTCTTTATAAAGATGAAAATTTGAAATATATCAGTTTGCTGAACCTTTAAAAAGAAAGGATTAATCTTTCTGATTTGCGTACAGTGTGTACAATCAGTAGAACCATGGTGGAGTTTAAAAAGAAAATAAAGTTTTGGATACAATTTACCTGGGTTTTTTTAAGTCTAAAAATATCTGGAGTAGAGAATGGGGAAATATCCACCAGTGGTGAAATATATTTATTTCCCTTATTGTTTTGCGTTTTTTTCTGATCTGCTTCTTAATTCTTTGTACAGAAAACAAATTAAAATATTTACAAGATTCCAGTCTATTTTTGCCTTTTAAAGCTACAGCAAGCAACATCCTGAAAATGTTACCAGTAGAAGCCATGGGAAATGAGAAAGAGTAACAGAACTAGAAATATCAGTCAGTAGAGAAGTGAAGCCATATAATAAGATTCTGAGAAGTCACAACACCCAGACCCAGGTCTGTCACCAGCTAGTCTAACTTTACTCTTTCCTTTGTACACCTGAGTTTCAGCCCCAACTATCTGTCTCAGGAAAGCTCTCACAGTAGGTAGCACTTTACCCTCAGTATATAGAAGATGAATCAAATCACGCAAGTAACTCCAGCTCCAAGTCAACCAAAGTCTTCAGTTACCAAACCTCAGGTTTTCCCTCTTTTTTAGCAGTCTCAAATGAGTTTCCACTACCCTCCTTTTCTAAATCCATTCTTCCTGCTCCATTCTATTCTTTCTATTATGGTCAAATCAGCTTGACATTTCAGACCACTTGGGTCTGGTGTAGGGAGGGGAAAGCAAAAAAGGTCATTAACATAGAAGACATTAGCATTTTGCTCATAGCTGAAATGTTTTGTCTTTTAAGTTGTACCAGCTGAGAACAGTAATTACAAGGAAATTCATTTCAGCCCTGGGCTACAGCATACTTTCTAAGACGGATTTTTAAGGAAACTTAGCAATGTATTTTTATAAGAAATCTCCTGTAAACATTTATAAACTTCATTTTCTGTCCCTAACATACATGTATCTTAGTCAAATCTGAATGGATTTCCACAGGACAGTAAAAAGTATGTCTACAACACTTGCTTGCTAAACCTTATGTCTGTATTTCAAAGCATAAAGGTATTGTAGGTGTTAAAAAAAAGGGACAAAATAATATTTTCTTTCTTTTTTTTTTTCTCCACAGTCTCTACCTGCAAGCCCATTGAACTGTTTTAGTCGTAATTTTATATATAAAAATCAATCAGAGGCAGACATTGCTATGGAAAATTTCTGTTTAAAGAGTTAAAAGTCTGGCAATGTTTTATGCAACTAAGACCACATTCCTGAAAAACATCAGTCAGCTTTAATAACTGGTTATGCTACCAGCTTGTCTGGTACATGTGTATTACATACAGTCTCATAAAACTAATTTCTGACACGTTTCCATTCTTCTCCATTGCTATATTAATCTAGTTAGCATATGTTAAGATATTTTCACACTGGAGACAGGAAGGACAACTGGAATTCCAATGATCATAAAGCACATACATATTCTGACAAAATTCCAAGTCAGAAAGGCTCTTGAATTAAATTACAATGAAAGAGTAAAATAACTATTATGAGTTTGATTTTAAATATTCATCTCTTTGAATGGAACTGCTGAGTCCTTTCACTCTTCCTCTGGGATGGACTTTTCTCAACATAATCACCTTTAAAATGAATGTCAAGTAAGCATTGTGATCTCCAGAAAATGGGTTTTAGAGGATGCTGCTATGAATTTTTCTGTCTATTTTGTTTCCACTACATGCAAGCTACATGCTTTGTTGCAAATTTCTTCATAGTCACAGGAGCTACAGTTCTCTCACTGTCATTTTTCATCTTCAGCAGTGATGCCAGTTTACTTCCCTCACCAGTTTTTAGTTAACCAATATATTTTGTGCCAGAAGTGCAGCAGTTGCCATATAGAAATCTGCCTGAGAGTTGACCTCCAAGGGCAAAAGAAATGTAATTCACCTGCTGTAATGCTACAGGATGTACTGAATATCTCAAACAGCAGAGAAATGCGCCCAAGGCTACAGTGAGTCAGTCACCGAGACAGCTGGAATTGGAATTTAGGAGCTCCTTGCTCTTACTTTACTGTAATTATTATTTATTTTACTATAGCAAAGATGAGGTCTCTTTAGGACGTGGTGCTTTTGTACTACTTACTGTAGTAATTTTGTACCACTTACTGTAAGCAAATAATTAGTGATATTCTGCTAAAAAGACTACATTTATCTTTAAGAAAAGTTTAATAACTGCCAATAAGAGTTATTTTCAGGTACCAGTATAACATGCCAACATTCAAGGGGAAAATAAACAATTTTTTGATTACTTGTAATAAATATTGCTTCATTAAAATGACTGGAAAACATTTTTGCCTTCCACTTCAGGTATTTATTTTACGGTTTTTAATTATACTTACCACTGAGGTTCTTCAACAGGAAATTTAATAGATCCATGAATCCTAAGAGCTGTATAAGACTGAAGTTCATTTCTTTAGCCCACCAAAATCCAGCAGTATAATAATCTAGCAAAATAGCTTCTTTCAAAGATGTATCTAAATGTTTAAAATTCAGAAATTCTTCCAGGCTTCTAGAAGAAATTGAAGATTAAAATAATGAAATTTTAATATAAATTACAGATTCCAAAGTTTAACTTGGCCTGCTTGTAATTATATTTATAATATATATTGTTATTGTATATTTAGTGGGAGGTGTGCCTGCCCATAGCAGGAGGGTTGGAACTAGATGATCTTAAGGTCCTTTCCAACCCTAACTATTCTATGATTCTATGTGTGATATTTTCCTGGAACTTGGCTACATCAGTTTCTAGATATGAACTTTTATGAGCAGAGGACATATCAACTGAAAAAACACCTTCAACAGACACTAAATGTTCAGATATGATTAATGAAATAACAAAAATAAGAACATTACAAAACTCAAAAAGAAATATACTGAAAATCCCAGAGAAAAATCACGTTTTTCAGGAAGATGTCTGTAAGGTGAAATGGAAGTCTTTACTTTTGGCTACCACCATTTCCCTCAGATAGAGATACTTCTACAGTACACTAAAAGGACCTTGCTTCCCTTTCAAGATTATTTTTATGTCATCTCCAAAGAATAATAACATTTGAAAATTAATGTAAATAATATATAATTATTGAAATTATGCAAAATATTTTGGAGTTTAAATTCCACTTTCATAATAGTCCAGACATTTAAGAGCCTCATCCTATTTTACTGGCACACTCTGGAAATTTTTCCACTTGCTTTAACTTAAAAAGTTACTGAAAACATACACTGTCTTGTAGGAGATCATGCTGTTGCTGATACATTTATGTTTACTCCATCCAAACACTGAATTAGTTACGTCTTTCATAACAACTGTGTACATTTTTCCAGGTGAAGAGAAGGGATCAGGGCTGGAACTTCATTTTGCAGCTCTGCCAGTATAAATTCAGCTATGTCTCAGGTAGTTAAGTTTTATATTAAGCAGCCTTTGGCTTCTTAACTATACCTGACAATGCAACTGCTAGTTGCCCTCACAGTTTTCCCCTGTAAGAAAGCGCGCGTGTGTGTGTGTATGTCCCCATTCCTTCCCAAGAAGGGCCCTAATCTCAAACGTACTGATTGGCAGAAATTTTTCAGGATTTACACCAAGCCAGTAGAGATACACTGTTAAATAAGATGAGCTGTGGTTTCTGTTGTTGTTTGTTTGCTTGTTTGTTTTTTAATTAAAGCCTCAATAGCTAACAAAGCAAACCACATAATCCAATCAGTTTTAAAACATATATTCCTTTGTTCTTGCATGACAAATTTGTACGGCTGCACAAATGCAAGTCGGTTAAAAACATTTAACTGTGTACTGAAATAGAAGTGGAACATGGCCAGCTGAACTTTCCAAGGTTTGAAGCAGTCCATATCCTCTCTGAAGCTCCTGCCAACTCTGTGTTTTCATAATCAGAGCTTCTCAGGGATTTAGATTTTTCTCTGATGCTGCTAACAATGCCAGTACTCATTTTTTTCAATATTCTGTAAGGCATGTTACTGACAACAGTATCTATAAATGATTGGGAGATTATGGGTCATTTAGATTCCCTAGTTACTCTGATTGCTATCTCTTCCTTCATGGAAGGTGCTCAAGTACTACAGAGATGGACAGCAGTAGAAACTCCATGATAAATATGAATGCAGGTTATCAAAATTCTCATACTGAACCATAGAATCATAGAATAGTTAGGGCTGGAAAGGACCTTAAGATCAGATCAATTCTGATTTTCTAACCTCAGCTGTGGCCTTCAAACTGCTTTTATGTATACACGTGATGCACTGTGGTAAATTAACAAAATTTCAGCACTGCTGCGAAACTGTCTAGAATCTATAAAGTGTCCTGTAATTATCCTCTTTTCAGTCAAATGCAGCATATACCTTACATTCCACTTATTCCAGTGTGTATGTATACACATATGTGATCAGTTGAGATGCAGAAGAAATGTACAAACTTTCAATACTTTTCTTTTTAATCTTAATGAGAAAGTTTCACGATAAATTGCATTATTAAGCACATTTTAGTTTCAAGTTGTACATTTCAGTCTCTTCTAAAATAAGAGGCCTATCATGCAAGAGAAAATAGTAAATGAGAGATTTTTAAACAATTATTTTTGTTTGTAGCAAATATTCTTTCCAGTTTTATTTAAAAAAGTATCCCAGAAAAAAACTTTTTCTCAGAACAGTGAAAAATAGGAGAAACAGTATATATATCATGAATAATATTATAATCTCTAATAAATAGTTTATCTGCTCAGAGACAAGGTTCAATTTTTTATCCCCCTCTCTAACCTAGTCCAGTGGACTAGCCCATTGACTTTCAATTCACTAAGAATTTGCTAGAGGGCACAAGTCCTAAATAATTTGGGTACTTCTGGAAAGTCCCATCCTTAAAATATAAGCCTGCAGTCTCAGGTTGAACTCCTGGCCTCCTAAATTTAGCTACTATTAAGCACTAATAACGAGAATGTTGCTACAGAAAGGACAAGATGGGCTTACATCAAAAGTCTTTGCCTGACTTCTATTTCCCCAGTGCACCATAAAGGCTGCCCACTAATACCTTCTTCAGCTTTCCATTCCTTCCTGAACTTTTTCAGATGTTTCTGATTTTTCAGTAACTCAAGTTAGAGTACAAAATCTTACATGCTTTAGCAAAAAAGTTACCAAGTGAGACTTATAAAAAAAGCTCAGTATTTGCCTGTTCTTATTTACATCTTAGTATTTCATTTACGGCATATTTAATACTATTGTAAACTCAGAAACCATATAAATACAAGATACAAGAGGAGGGGTGGGAAGAAAGGAGTCAAAGTAAAATCAAAAGATATGGGAAACACAGTTAAAAAACCCCTAAAGACTATGTAACTATCGCAAAAGAAATCTAACAAATAGTCTATAATTTGTTTCATTATTATATTGGTTCTAGAATTATTATCATTGCCTCTTACTTTCGAACTTCTTCCTCATTTTGTTCTGACAAAGCAGTAATTTGGGAAAGAGAAAGAAATGTCCAACTAATAACCTTCTTTCCACCTGTGGCATCCTGGTCTTGGTCTTCTTCCTATGCAAACACATATATACAGAAATATAATTTTAAAAGCTTTATTTTATAATGCCAGTAACTTATCTAAATAACATTTTTATTTTGGGGAAGTATGTAAGGGATTAAGTCAACAAATGTCGAAAATGTAATACAGCAAAAATTATATGGCAGCAACACAATACCCTAACTATTTTTCACTAGAGAAAAGCTAGACAGATATATGGAAAATAGCATTTTTATCTTAAATTCATATGGGAACAGAGTGACATATTATGTGCTGCACAAGATTAAATTAAGTTGCAAGTAAAAAAACCCAGAAATATAAAGGTGAAAAAAAAATCCATGAATCTAGATTTGACCAACATGATACTAGACTGCACAGTAATTAAATTTTAAAATAATTTTCTGGTTAGGATATTATGAGTATACATACACATTACCATACTGTTTGCTATACACTCTGAACTTGATTGCATTTTCAAATCCACTATCTACACCAACTCCTTCCCTAGGCCAAAAAAAAAAAGAAGTACAAGATGTTTGCTGCAACACAGTGAAACACGTGCAAGGATCTGACACTACAGTTTCAGGGCAGGTCAGTATATTTGCAGTACAGAAGGAAGTTCTTTATAAGAAATATAAGGATGTACATGTTATGGGGATACCAAAGTAAGCATGAATCAATAATGCCTTATGAATAATATCTTATGAAAAATAGAGTAATTTGATAATTACTTTCTTGGGGTGTGTCACTGACCAAAAACATTCAACCAGAGACTTCAGTAAGAAATCTATGAAACAAATAAAGCAGCAGGAAAAAAAAAAAAAAAAACAAACTGTTTTACAATAGAATATGCAGTCAACAAAGCAAGGTGTCAAAGTACATTATAAAATGTAAGGAGGCAGACTCTTTACAGAGATGCATGGCAGTGGAACAAGGGACATTAGTCATAGAATAAAATATTCCAGTTGAAGGGATCTACAATGCATTAGCATGTGACAGCACAAGGAAAAATATTTCATTATGAAGATAATTAAGCATTAGAATAGGTTACTCAGAAGAGTTCAAGAATCTCCATTTTTTCAGATTTTCAAGACTGAGCTGGACAAAGCCCTGGTCTGCATTCACTGCCAGCCGACCTCTGAGCAGCCAGCTGAACAATCTTATGTCCAAAGGATCCCTCCAGCCACATGACTGTGGGTCTAATTGGTCTGACCTGCTTCTGCACGAGGACATAAAAACCTGATCATAATTTACTCGTAGCAGGTACACTTCTGTATCTGTGAGACTTGGACTTTACAGATGTGCAGCAAGGCAAAACTTGCAGAGCAATGTTTCTAGCCCACCTAGAGAAAGTGGAAGATTTCCTACCAAGAGCTGATTTTTGAGCCAGAGCAGCATTGTTCTGGGCTAATAATCAACTAACTAGCTTTGGGGAGGAGAGCCCCTAAATAAAGCTACACTACTCCCCCTGCTGCTGACAAACTGCAAGATACACTTAAAATACAGACAAGCTGAGGGGCAACATGCAAAACTGATGAAACAAGACTGAGAGAACAAAGAACATTTAGTAGACAGATTAGGGTTTTTTCCTCTAAGCACTAGGATACTTTCACATGTACTATAATATGAAAAATTATTGTTCCCAACTATAAAGAAGTTAATCTCATATACAATGTCTCATCAGAACAACAGGAACGAAGTAAACTAAGACTTCCTTCAGATAACATAGTTAGTTTGCTTTTGTGTTTGCAATATAAGAGGAAGTACTTGTACAGTCAGTAATGCTGATGCAATTGAAGATGCATGCCCTAGTTAGAGAAAAAAAAAAAAAAAACCAAAAATCAATAGCTCAACATGCTAATATTATATGATTTATAAAAGATATTTTTCAGTAATCAGAAAAAAAACCACGACCGCTTTCCTGAAGTGACCAGTGTGTTAGAAAATTGTTGAACAAGAGTAGAAGTAGTGAAGTTAAAAATTGAATTAAAGGAATAACTGATACTGATGTTTGGGAAACTGAATTAATACCTGTTCATTTCTCTCAGGCTGTTCAGTACATAGGATACTCTAGTATGTATTTTTGCATTATTATATAAATGGCATATTACCAGTCACTCAACTTTTTACTGACCAGGCTTCTTATAAGACATAATGTTAACATTTTACAGGTATCACCCCAGATGGACTATCAGTATAGCACAGGGAATTTAGCATTGTATTGTAAGAAAAGCATAAGAAAGCTCAAGATGTCATGGTTTTGTTCTCATCACGCTATTTTTCAGCTTCTCCTCTGCTGTTACAGGCCAGGTGTTAGTAAGAACAAAGTCCCTCCCACAAGAATATCAGTTACCTGCATGATACTCCCCCACCGTTCAAGATCATAGCAGTAGCCCTGTAAATAGAGGTGCATCAAAAGTCTTTTTTTCCTTACCCCTCCTTACACTTTCTGTGATAAGGAACAGGTTAGTAGGCAAAAACTTGAACATTCTGGAAAGCAACTCTTTATCTGAACTCCCAAGAATCTTACCCAAACTAATTTCCCACTGCTTTTGAAAACGTATCAGGCAACATCCATCATGTCAGAAACAGCTTGTCCAAATATGAATCTTCTCCTGCCTCCAGTACATGCCTGACTTACTTCAGTATGAAGCTTTCTAACCTATATCGTACTGACAGGCCCAGCACATTTAACATGCTGATGCTAAGGCTCATCATGTTCTCTGAATTACAAACATCAAGGACCTGTGGGAAAATTTGCTGAAATCTTTAGTATGTAGTGTTATATTACATCAATATATAAGCTGTATAAGATTACAAAAGTTAATCTAAAAATAACTCCAGGTGCCTTGCTCTCAGTCACAAACTTAAAGATGTTCTAACATTAGAAACATATTCTTTGACCGACTAAACTTTGCAGTTTAAGCTTCAGAGATATTCAAGCTGTTGAAACTAAGTATTGCAGACAAGGCTCTGTAATATGCACATCAAAATCCTGGAGTTCACATAGCAAGGTGAATGCTTCCTATTTCATCACCTAGCATCTGCAATCATATACTCAGTAACAACAACCCCCTACTAATGCATTACTATCTTTATTACTGCTCATAAGGATGGATTTGTGGCATCACTGTCTACTACAAGCACAGGTATCCGATAAGATTTTCTGTTCCAAATGACTAATGAGGAACTATAAGAGTATATAATTTAGAAAATTAATTTTTAAAATATCAGTGTTTCTATAATTTAAAAAAGTAGTGAAAGTCCATGATTCATTTGAACAAACCTGTATTTGTGGAAAGTTTCTGTCTGGGAAGATCCTATACACACACACAGAGCTAAAAGCTTACAATTATTTTGACTGAATACTCTTTTGTCTTTTAATTGCTGTCTTTAACTACCACTGGAAATTCAAAGAGAAGATATTTTATATACATGTTCACTGATGTCAATGAATTTATCGTTCATTTCACTGTTAACTGTAGTGACTGACTGAGGTAATCCAAGGTGACTGAATTCTGATAATGCTAATCCTCCTATGTTGAGGAAAAACCCCAAGCCAAACCAATCCTACCAATACACACTCCCAGCAGTAGACTTAAATATTATTTAAATACAGAGTACTAGAGAATTATTTGTTACTGTTTTATTTTCCTTCAAAGAATTATCAGCTGTTTCAAATGTATACTATATTTCTGAACATTCAAAACGTTATTCCAAATGCTTTGGGCACCCCTTGTCAACAGCATCAAATTAAAATACCAAATCAGATATTCTAAAACAGAAGAATAAAATCTTCCTTGAATCTCTCAGCATTATTCACTGAAGCAGTAAATATCAGCAGAAGAGTGGTACAGTTATATTAGCAAATTGTAAAAAGTCTCTGTGTTTGGGGTGGGGAGGGGAAGAACTCTCTCTCAAAACCCTAAGCCCAAAGCGAGTCATCCCTGCAGTTTGGGTGAGGGCCTTTCAAGGATGGCAAAACTTTGAAACACAGCAATAGAAATTAACATCAGTGCCATTGAGGGAAAATAAGCTTGTCCTTTGGGATGAGCCCTCTGCAGTCACTGAAGGTGGTATTTGCATTTATTTGACAATACACCACCACGCTTTGCAAAACCATGGCTATCAAAATATTCACAAAGGAATAGCTTAACAAATCTCTTAAATTATAGCAACTACTCAGAGGGTAAGGAACCCAAGATCATCCTGTCTTCACTCCATCAGTGAAATTAGACTGGACTAAACTCTGCTCGCTATACCTAGATAGTTTCCAGTATCTGAACTAGTTCATTTAAAGCTAGTTCAGCTACCTCTATCTGAGCAATACTGCTGACAGCAATACAGATGTACACTGAAAGAGTGTTGCATATCAGCTGCAACTTTAATCAAAATGGGAATGAGTAAAAAAAAAAAAAACAGCCACCCAAAAAACCACAACCAAACAACAAAAAAACCCACACCGGCAACACAGGCTGTTATTTGCATTATTATACACATTTTGTTATCAAGCTGTCAAATACTTCAGCAGAAACATAAAATCTTGAAGCTGTCTACATAAACAGTTATGGCAGAAACAAAAATGCATTAAATGTGTTCACTGTTTCTGTTTGTTTTAAAAAGGCCCCACTTGTCCGCTGCCACAAAGGGAAATTGAAACCAATAGTTGCTATTTTTAGTCTTAATATTTCTTTTGCTGTCAAATGAGGAAATAAAAATAGTGACTAATTTCAACTACACTGAAAAGAGAAATATGCAGATATGTCAAATGCAAAAAATAAAACATATATGGAAGGAAAGTTTTCAGAGGACCATTATAAACAAGAGACACCAATAGTCTTCTCATAGTAACAAAATATATTTCAAAGATTTCACACAGTCCAAACATCAAGATTTATGGGTGACCAAATGCATTATGACATTAAACTTTACTGATGTTTTCACAGCTGCAGACTGCATACTGGAAAAAATGTTGTTAAAAATAAAGCAGCAGCAAAACTTGCTAATATTAGGAGTCGGATTTTCCAACATACTTTCTACTGAAAGTAATTTCAAGTCGGAACAATTATAAAAATATTCAATTTAAATCAAAAGGAATTATCTCAAGATATAAGAAACAATATAACAAAAATAGTGGTATAATATGGTGTTACCCACAGCTTAGAAACAGACCTTGCAAAGCTTGCCTCAGCCAAAACTGGAGACTATATAATTTAATTTAGAAAAATTGCACAAATCCACGGAGCTTACCACAAAAATAAATCATAAAGGATAGCAGGAAATACCACAAAGGTTACCTAATGTGCAAGACCAACTTAAATACATAAGGAACACAGCATGTGTGAGAAGAAATAAAAAAAAAAAACAAAACAACAAACAC
>JASSUY010017474.1:43792-57745 GCA_032466535.1 Forpus xanthops
TCAAAGAACCCCCCCCCCCCCCAGAAAACATTCACTGGATTCCTCTAAATATTCTTTTTATAAAACCACAAAGCAAACCTGACAATAATTTTAGTGGTATATTTCAATAGCACGTACATTGTATTTTTGACAGTCTGTTGTTTCCCATGCAGTACACCTTGTATCCTTTTACTATGATCTGACTGCATTACCCCAGCGTTACACTGTTCCAACTGCCAAAATACATACAGAGAACACTAACAGAGAATATGGTAAAGAGGTATATATTTTTTATTAAGCATTTACAATACGTAATAATACATTTAACATGAAAGAGAATTTATTTCTTTACAGAAACCTAAACATTAAGCTTCTCTTCCAACAACCATTAGAGTGGCTTTGAGCCAATAGATGCAACTATTACACTGGCTGAAAGCAGTTACTTCCACAGCAGTCACAGTAGCTTCTCAGTCATCTAAGACAGCAAAGCAATTTAACTGGAAGCAGATTATCTTCTAGTAGCTAGAACTATATAGGCAGACTTGAAGGAGAAATTCTGAGCCGATGTAACACCTTATACATTCCTGGAAGGAATAACTTCTATTCTTATGTTTCTCTTGACATGCAGCACAGGAGGAGTTGCTTGTCAGAAATAACACCTCTGACAACCAAGTTAAAAACTGCAATGCAAATAAAAACACCCCAAGACAATAAATAAAAAAAAAAAAAAAAACAAACAAACATATTCCCCCCCCAAAAAAAAAAATCAAACAAACAAAAAACAAAACAAAAAACATTAAGGAGAATGACATGGATTTTTGAAACTCTCTAGAGCACTGTGACTACCTAAGGCAATGTAAGATGAGAAATACAACTGCGATGTTACTAGAAGCAAGGCGTGAGCTCGCTTCTGCTCCTTCATTTCTCTTTGAAGGGAAACCATACACCTTTCCCTCAACAAACAAAAATTATGAGATCCCTACCATTACAAATAAGCAAAGTGTTGTGGCTGACCCATGCTGGGCACCAGATGTCCATCAAAGCTGCTCTATCATTCCCCCTTCTCAGCTGGACAGGGGAAAGAAAATACAATGAAAGACTTATGGGTTGAGAAAGGTGCAGGATGAGATCACTCAGCAATTACTATCACAGGCAAAACAGACTTGACTTGGGAAAATAAATGCAATTTATTACCAAATCAGAGTAAGGTAATGTGAAATAAAAACTAAATCTTGAAACATCTCCCCCCACCACCACCCCCTTTCTTCCTAGACTCAACTTTCCTCACAGATTCTTTGTCTCCTCCTCCCACCATGGCACGGGTGAATTAGGAATAGGGGAGCTGGTCAGTTGATCACACCTTTTTTCTGGCACTCTTTCCTCCTCAGGGCAGGACCCTTCCTCCAGGTATGTGGTCCCTCCCAAGGGAGACAGTCTTGCCTCAGCTGCTCCAAAGTGGGTCCTGTGTTTATGTGGGTTTTTTTCCCCTTCCAAAACCTTATATACCACTGTTGCTGATGGGCTTGGCCTTGGACAGCAGCAGGCCTGCATTGGAGCTGGCTGGCATTGACTCAACTGGACACAGGGGAATCTTCTAGCAGCTTCTCACAGAAGCCAACCCCGCAGCCTCTCTACAACCAAAACCTTGCCCCACAAACCCAATAAACTAAGAAATAGCCATGTACTTGAAATTCAGAGTCCACAACTGACTGAAAATCAGCAAGCACAGTGGGAGAAGTGGAAGGTGAGTGAGGAGATCACTAGTTGCATTTGAGAGATGAGGCATGCGATGGATCTGGCTGGGCCCACGCCAGCCGAGTCCTCCGGGTGTTTCTGGGAAGGAATTGCTCCACTGTGGCAGGCGGGTGCCTCCCCTTTAAACTCTCTTGGGGCTTAAAGTTACGCAGGTATGTATACCCACTCTGCATTTTTTAACTCCCCACCCTTTTTACCTTCTCCGAAGCTCAGTGAAGATATTTAAAATGCACTATAAAAAAAAGAGCGTGCAAAGACTGCGGGCGTCGGGGCACTGGCAGGGAGAGAGCGCAGGCACCGCTGCCCCAGCCCTGCCCCACAGCACGCTGCCTCGGCGGCGCCAGTGCCGCGGCCCCTCACACCACCCCCCGGTCCCTCTGGGTGAACCGACGCCGGCGGAACGCCCGTGGGACACGCGACATCCCAGGGAATACCTGCCCCGACTCTCCCATGCTGCCCGTGGGACACGCGACATCCCAGGGAATACCTGCCCCGACTCTCCCATGCTGCCCGCGGGTTGGCGTCTCCGTCGCTCAGGGAACGGGGGCGGGGCCCTGAGGGCGGGCGCGGCGCTGAGCTCCTCCCCCGGGAGTGCTCCCCCAGGCCCGTCGCCATTTTAGTTGCCTGGTACGCTTGCGGCAGTGTTTCTTCGTCGTCTCATGAGGAGCTGCGGGGGTCCTTTCGCCCCCCGCAGTTGTCCGCGTGCAGCACTAGCACAGCAGCGGTGGTTTGGGAGCAGGGGTCCGGCAGATCTGTATGTCAAATGACTGGAGAGTAACCCTGCACAGCTCCTACCCCGGTGCGGCTTACCCGTACCAGTGGCAAAGCATCCAGGAAGGGGCCTGCTTGAGGAGGGGTCCATCAGCCTAACGATTCCACCTGATCCCCTGTTTTTTGCAGCATGTCTACCAGTCAGTAGAATCAGTGAAGTGCGGAGTTGACAAAGCAGACATCACAGATGATGTTTGGAAGGAGGGCACAGGAGCGTGAGAATGTGGTGGTCTGAAAAACAGTGCCTTGAAGTCTGTGAGAAGATAAGTCTGGGCGAGAAGGTGGTAGAGGATGCCTGAAGCACTGCTGTGCCATTAGGGCTGTGTCATTTCAAGGCCTGTGCCCATGTCTGCCTTTGGATTCAGTGACCCCTGCTGCATTGTGTGTGAGGAGAGGAGATGTCTTAGGAACATTGCACACTGTGAACCCTTTTAATTTAGATTTTCCTAATCCAGATAGTGCCAGTAATTACTGTAAGCATTGTTTGAGTAGCAATTACAAGGAGAGCATCATGCAGTTACTCTGACAAATCCCAAAATTTTCAGCTGTTTTAAAACAATACTCAAAACCCTAAACCTAAGTACAGTCCAAGAATGTCAACAGCAATTACTATAGCTCAGATGTCAGCAGGCATAAGTCAGTGTGTCTGTTGGGTTTGATGGAGGAAAGCAGTTACTCCAGCTAAGGATCTGGACTTAAATGTTCATATTTCATGTACAATTTAGGAACAATTTACATGCTATAGTAAGTGGAAGAAGACTTAGAGACTGAACTGCATTTTCATTATGACACACATCAGTATTTATTATTTTTCTTCTTTGTCTTTTTTTTTCTGTTTTAACTTGGAATAGTAGTAGACTAACATATGCTGAAACATTGTCAACTTTGTGTTGCATGCATACTCACAGCAGAAGCAACAATTCAGAGTAATAGCACATGCATTTTCATTTTGCTAATGATGCAGTGAAGCATCAAGAATGTAAGCAATTCCAAGCTGCTACCTACACAATGAACTTCACTGGTGTCTTCCTGGAAATACTTTCCTCTTACTTACAACATCACATCTTCTGAGGAGGGGGCAGGCTCACCTACATAACACAAGTCCATGTCAGAAGAGAAAAAATGGTCAGAGCTGCACATGAAGCATTACTGGTCTTTGATGGTGCAGGCCACCTGCAACTGGAACAAAACCAGCAGCTGCAAGAGGGGTCCAAAATATTCCACTGGGTCCTCCAAAGTTTTGGTAATGAAGGCGTCTATTCTGATTTTGTTACTTGTCTGCAGAAGTCCTTGCATTTCAGCTGTAGATGAAGTCAATGAATTCAAGAAAATAAAAGAATTTTCAGAACCTTTTTAAAAGTAGTTTTTCTAAACTCCAAGGCTATTCACACATCCTCCTACTGATGTGGATCGTATGAAAACATTCAGTTCGAAACATGTTTCCATTCACCTTTAGTTAAGCATCACCAAGCGCAGTAATTATACGTAGGCTAATTCAGGATGAAAAGCAGGTGGATATTCCTAGTGGAGCCTTGTGTGTTAAAATACCAGAAGGACATATAGCTCCCCTGGCAGCTGGTGTTCCACATTGCTTATATTCTTGACCTGTAGGACAAGGATGAAGAAAACATGGGGCATGTATGGAGATCTTGTGTTTGGGTTTGACCCTCTTAGTAACAAATGGGCAATTTGTGAAAGCAACAGTACATTAGTGCTACATGGCTTTTAATAAGGAGACATGCATTATTATATGTAGGTGCATTAACATAGTAATTAATCATCCTCTCCTGGCTGCTCTTTAACATTCATTGCAGATACCCTATCCAGGGAACTGTATTCCCTCTAGGTAATGTTCTGCTGGTTTACATATCATATATCTTCAGAAAAAAAATTCAGGGCATGATTATGCACTAGAAAAAGAAACACATAAATTCCAGGTGACAGAGAAACTTGCTTTTAAAGCAAAAAGATAATCCTGCAATTTCTCAGGCAATATCCAATTAAAATAAGATACAAGATGATAACTGCTTCAGTGTATTAGCAGCAGGGTGGACAGTCCTGAGTTATTTACAGAGATGCTATTTCTTTGAGTTCACTATTCAATATGATCTAGCTCAGAATCTCACACTATGTCATTAATAGGCAGGCAGAATTTCTATGTGATTTGATAGTGGTTTTGAGTGACTTGTAACATTAGTACTTGGCCCAGCTATAAGAAAGTAGAAGTTAAATTTAGCAAATCAGAAGTTTTCAATTATTCAAAACAATATGCATACAGAGAAATGAAAGTAAAGCATGTACTCTATCCATGATTCCATTATTCTCTCCCCATAAAGAGAAGTGGCTCAGTGGAGGATAAAAGCAAGTATTAGATTGATTCTGTTCTTGATCTTAGCCAAAAGACTACTGTATCTAGTGCCAAGAAATTTAATTGAGGTTCACAGAAATCCTAAAAATCAGATAGAAAAGACTTAAAAGGACATGTAGCTCGTCTCCAGGGGACTGCACTTTCTCTGCCAACACAAACTTCAAGAAGAAATATGAATTTATTTAACCCAGTAGTTCAAGACAGTCCCTTACTGTGCATTATATTGTAGAAGTAATGTAAGTGTGCATATAACATTCAGTATGCTATCATTATGAGTGAAGAAAGTGTAGAATTTTCTCTGCCCTAAGTGTCTTCTAGTTCAAGAATCTAAATTATGAGACCTGATACATAAGATAAACCAGGTAATTAAGAGCACAGCTATTTCAGAATGCCTACATCCAGTGTCACCAATCACTATAATAAAACCAAAATCTCTGTAGGTCTAAACAACTCCTCATGGTCGGCATTCAGACCAGAATAATCCACTAAGGATTACCAAATTTAAGACAAGGCAGAAAGAACAGTGCTAAGCATTGAGTGACTCTAAGCCCCTAGGGACAGGAATTGACTTTCTATCCTATACAGTCATGAGTACACTGGTGACAATGAGTAAACAAATAATTTAACATAACCTTAATGTAGGTCTTTGGGTTTATTGTGAGTGCATAGAGGAGCATAATTTCACTGAATAAGAGCTATATTCTTCAGGGGAACATGCTGTTTAGCATGGCAAAATGCCAATTAATGTAGTAAGGAAAATTACCAGAAAAAATAACAAAAAAATAAATGAAATATATTACAATGACAAACAGATATGAAAGCTGTTAAATATAATTTTACATACATTTGTATATAAAATATATATTGAACATATATGTGTATTATTTTTACATAATAAATATGTACATATTATTTTTTTCAGACTACCTTTTGAGCTCAGATTCCCATCTCTATGTCTGTCCTAAAGATATGAACTACCATTAATCTTGACAAGTTTGCATGAACTGGAATATTGAACTCCACGCAAAAGATGAGACATTGTCTTTTGGGCAAACCATTTTTAAATTTCATTTTGATAGTCAAAACTTGACTTTTCAATTTAAAGTATTATTTCATTCTGTTGGCAGATTAGGGAAGATAGACAGGCACAATGGCGTAAAGTAAAAGCCTGAAACTATTGTTGCATCTTAATAACATAGCAAAGCCTGAAAAAAAAAAAAACAAAACACCAAAATTCACTTATTCTATTGTCCTTGCCCTTTTGCCCTCAAATGAGAACATCATTTATTCCAGAGACTACATGTTTTACTTCTGTCATGTTGTGAAGCTGCATTGATTTTTTGTCACCTTCTCTATATGATGTTAACCAGCTTTTAGAATAACATGTAATAATTTAGGGCAGTAAGTGAAAAAATACATCCAGCTGAAATTACAGAGATGGGGAGGATATTCAATAGGGAGACTATAATTACCCAAGACACAAGTTGACTTGTGTACCAGAGCTTAAAAAAACATCTTTAAGAAAAAACAAACAACAAAAGACAACAAACAAACAAACACAAGATAAAAAACAGAACCTTAAACTGAACTAAAAATAAAAGCACTGTGACTTTTATGCTTGGATCCATGTGCAGCTTTAAGCTTGTCACTATTTCCAGTTTACATTGACTGTTTTTTTTTCTTCATGTATTTGTGAAGTTTGCTGTTGGACTACACAAACAGATTCCAAGGTGTCTCAATACTCTTTTACTTCAGTAAAAAATAATAATTCAGGCAAGCCAGAATTACTGCGACATCATAATGTTTAAATGATGTCCTGGAGCAGGATTGCAGCAATATCTGGAGAGTCAATATGGCAAGCCTATCTCCACTTTACAGAGAGTGGTTTATTCAAGAGAGTGAAGTTTGTTACTGTGCAGCCTTGCAAAATATCCTGTGTCCCTGCCACCAGAATCAAGTAATATAATTGGGGTAGGCAGCACATGCATCTTTTCCTTGTGTACTTGGAATCACAGAGTACAAATCCCAATGAGTGGATGAGCATGCTCAGGAAGAATGTGTCCGTAGTCTCCTTAAATATCTAAGCATAAAGGTTATTCTGTGAAAATTACAGTGAAGCTGTTTGTTATTGCCCTTCCCCTTTTCTTCCCTGACTCATTTGAGGTTATGGACTCATCTTGGCAGAGTACATTAAAATAAAAGGGTATATAACTTAGTAATCAGTCCTGGGAGCACTTTGCTTCCTGGATTCTGAATTTGAAATATCTCCTATGCAAGCAGATGTTTATAGAGAGCTGCAAGGAGAAGTTAATGTCCATATGCACTCCAAAAAGATTATGTAGTTGCATGTAAAAAATGAATTTGCAGAGCTCTAGAGAGCTTGAGTATATTACCCCTAGTAAAAATAAAACTCATTGAGCAGAGGACCCAAGGCCAGCACATATATTTGTGCTAAGAATATAACTTTAACTGCACACCAGCTTTGCCTGTGATGTCATAAGGAACATACACGGAGTTCTTCTAGAACAGGGGTCAAATGCTTCCATAAGGCATTTATTAAAATAATTTATTGATTTAATTGAGGCAGAATCTAAAATTAGCTTCTTGGAGAATGAAAGTCTAATTATCCTAACCCTTTCCTGAGTTCTTCAAAATCCTGCAACTCAAAATTCAAAAGACAAAGATGTGCCACTTTTTCTCAGCTTGAGCCCCTCTGTTGACTGTTGAGTTATAAAGAATAATAGTACATTTTGGTCCACAGGGAGCAGATACTTGTCCTAGGAAATTTAGAAACAGAATGAAATCTCTGTGTACTGTTTGACAGTGTTCCTTGAATATGAGCTTATTCATTTCTCATTTACTTGAAGAGAAATTTGAAGGGAGATGATAGAAGTTAATGGAGTTTCATTATGGCAAAGCAATGTAAATGAATCCTCCTGGTTTTAACATCTGTGAACACAGTCTTCTTTTTCCTCGCAAACGAAATGGATGAGATTCTGCTCAAATTTTAATGCTGTTTGGCATCTGTGCGTATACTGCCAGGGACATTGAGAAACATTTACATTAACAGCAAATATTATTTTTGCTCCGAAGAAGGGAACATATTCTTATTGATATTCAGCAGTGGTGCATTGTCGCAACCAAGATATAATTTAATCACTTGTCTGAGTGGATTACATTATTCCTTGCATTTTGTAGTTTCATCTGTGAAAAATCAAACTTTGGTTCTACTGTTGTCATTTCCCATAATTCTTTGAAAACAATCAGAGGCAAAAGGAGAAAAAATGGCTCCAATAGAAACTGCTTCTGGGGATGGCATTTGAAAGGACATTATTTAGAGTTAACAAATCACACTAAGAAGTCTTTCATGTTCTTTACATGAGCTGCAAGTCAGACTTTATATACAAGTATTTGTGTACTTTGTAAAGCCACAACTTCCTTTGTTCCGTGGGAACCCTGTGTAGAAAGCATTTGTCTTTAAGAGAGATGCAGCTTTGTTAAGCTGCATGAGCAGTATTTCCAGTTGTTCTCAACCTCTGAGTTTTCTCACAACCAGCAATGCACTCACCCATTGTCATCCCTAGTCAGAGCTCTCTCACCTCAGCATTGCAGCTACCAGAGCAGGAGAACAGCTCACCAATTTACAGCAAAATCCAGAGCTCACCCTTGCACAAGGGTGGTAGGACTGAGACATTACTTATTTGTAAAACTAGCAATTAGAACTTGAATGCAGTAAAAATGGAAAGTTCCCAAAATGGAAGGATCAGGTATGCTCTTACAAGTGTGATTTCTTCCTCCTTACTTCCTCTGTTGTAAATTTTGAAAGTGTCTTTGATGAAGATGAAGCTCCAAAACCAGATTTAGCTTCAAAAGATGATTATAGGCTTTCTTACACAAAACTGAGTTAAAGTTTTATTTCCTGGGTCTTATCAAGCACAATCTGATTTTCTTTCCACCCCTTGCTTTTACACTATCACATGGATCATGAGATAGTTTTTTGCTAACTACACTTTCCACTTTACGCAAGCCAACAAAGAAATTACGTTTGATAAATGACTATTTAAATTTTAACCACCTCTGCCTCATTTTAAAGTATAAACTATAACTGGATGTTTTATGTACATATATTTTCTCTCATAGCCACAGGAAAAAGTTATTTTTTGAAAATATAGAGAAATTGGATGCAATCCAGATAAAGCATCTTAAAAGTTGAACTCAGCCACGTAAATTTTTGATGCCAAATAAGAACCTAAAAATCAGAGGCTGCAAGTAGGGGATTAGAATGGAAACCATTTTTCCAGTCTTACCTACATCTTTTGCTGCTATTCATGAATCACGTTATCACTCATATAATAATGGCAATCATAATTGGGTTTATATCCATTTGAAAAAATTCCCTGTAAGTTTTCACCTGACGATTTTAACATGTAAGTCATTACTCTAAGTTGATAATATTTATGCAGTTATGGAAAAATGGACTCGATCTTCTTTCTCCCCACCCTATATAATAAAAAAAAAAGAAAAATCAGAAACCAATTTTGTCCAAGCATTCATCAGAGTATGTATTGTTAACAGGTGCTGTGTATTTCATTTCCCATGCACACTGTGTTGGAATGTAAAACTGTAATACTGCTCCTAGGAACAAGTAGCATAATTAAAATTCTTTGCGAGTTTGATTTACTGGTATTTTCTTCCTTTAAAATAACTACATTGCAAACAAGAGCCAATTTCTTAGATTTGATCTATGGGTTGTACAGCTTATACTTCAGGTTCAAAATGGTGATTTAGACAATAATGCATAACAGCTGAATAGCTATTTATAATAGTGCAGCACCTGCGGCAGATTGTCAGCTGAAAAAGCAAATCTAAATGCTTTCAAATTCTCTTGTGTATTATAATAGGAGTAGTGGCCACTATAGATACAATAGTTAGGCATGTAATGTAACTTTTGTTTCTGATTGCTTGCCATTTTCACAATTTTATTGCTTTAAGATTGAAAATGTTCATACTGAGTCCATATGCTTTTTGAAAAGTTCAGGCACAATTTAGCTTTTTGTTTATTGGGAGGGGTGTCAAGAAAATTAAATATTTAATAGAACATCATACTCTTTTCTCATAACATCAAGATTTCCCACATTTCCCAGACTTTTGTACATGCATAATTAATGCAACTTTGGGATTTTTCCATCATGATTAATGCTGCTGAGCTCTCCAGAAAAGTTTGATCTGAACATTTTAATCTATAAAGGTATTTTTCTCACCTCAGTATGTGTAGCAGGATTTTCCTATGAGCCTGTTAGCAGCAGCTCCCATTTAAAATTCTGAAACTGCACATATGCAGTTTCCTTCTACACGTAGTTCCCTCTGGATTCAAATGAGCATTGATCATTTGTATGATGATGTGGTAATTCTTCAGTGATCTGCAACACATAGTAGGAAGAAACCTAACAGATTGTTGCAGCAGATCCAGGACCATACACAAACTGTCAGTGTGCTGATGTAACCTCCACCCACAACATGAAGCCTGTTTAGATGTGCGGTCCACCAAGCAATGTTCAGTTTAGATGCACAGCCCACCAAACAAAGTTCAGTTTTCTACCAGAAAGAATGACTGGTACGTGAACATACAAGGATCATTTCCAACATTTAAGCACTCTAAATATGTTAGAATTCTGAAGGCAAAACAGACTTTTAACTTTTGTTCTAGATTAAGTATGTATAAAAGTACCTATTTACCTCCTGAGTGTTACAAAGAATAAGATTGGTAATGTACTAAAGCAGACCTTCTGTTGCAAGGTGACCTGCAATCTAAGCATGGTGGTGCAGTTATGTCAGAACAAGCAAAGGCATATTAACTCCTAGTAACACTAAAAACATAAGAAGAAGTAGAATCTGCCCCCAGCTGAAAGGAAAAAAATACTTTTCAAAGAGCTAATTGCTTTAGAATACAAACAAGACAAAATGAAAAGAAATAAATGTCTAGCCTTTAACAGAGATAGCTGTAATGGAGGCTAGAAACAATCCCCTTGCTCTGGGATGATGGGATGATATCATTGCCAATTAGCATGAGTGCTTTGATTTATAACATCCGTCTATTCAATGTATAACTTATTTTGGTGTACAGCTACACAGTCATCTTTGGAACACTTCCACTGGAGCCAAGGGAGTTACTCCAGGAATTATCTTGGCCAGTGAAGTAGTTCATATGCAACAGAAATACTTACAGAAATTCAGTCAGAAAAGAATAATAGAGAAAGATTCATTTTTGCCATAAATCTTCTTGGCCCTGTGCTAATGTTACTTACCCACTCGAGATAGGGAGGCCATTATATAATGTATGCATATTGTGTAATATGGGGTAGTAGCTTTGTAATGTAAACTGGCCATTAGTAACATAAAGCAACTTATTTTCATCTGCTAGGTCATTACTGCAAATTTTTCTCCTGGGTTTTGACATGTTATAAATCTTGATGAAGTCAATATTTGTTCTCCTTTTCCTTTACTTATGTTTGATTCACTCTACTTGAAATGCATATAAACACACTGTAAGACCACTGAGCTTTATGTGATTTCAGTAGGATGTTTCCTCTCATAGGAAGCAGCTGATACATCACCTCTCAGCTCACCAGTCTGACTGGGAGAGACTCGGACATTCCCCTGAGCATCCCTCACTCCACAGTGCTGGTAACACCATATGACACAAAGGTTTCAAATCAGTTGAAGTACAGCTAGAGAAAGCTAAGCAGAGCTGTGGCACAGAGACCCTACTGCCATCCACTAGCAGGGTGACAGGGAATAAGGTATAACATCTCCTCCAGCATCTCCCTCTGAGAAGGAACCGGTGTCCCTCTAGAGTGGTACATGCTTCTCAAGTTCACTGGCAGTAACACATGATAAAGCAGCTTTTGGCTGCTTGGAAGATAGGTGACTCAGTGTCTGACTCGCGTCCGATTCAGCCTCCCATCCTTCAGTTGCGTGAGCAGTTCTTGATATTACTTTTATAAGCTAAGAGTAAATGATTGCTAGCAGTGTATATGGCCCTTTGCCAGTTGATGACACCAAACCAATGGTGACCACTTCTCCCAGCTTGCAGAACAAGTTTGTAGATACAGGTTTGCCTGGATATATGTCATATGGTCACAATATTGATTTCACATACTCTCTATTTGCCAATAAAGAAAATGTGGAATGAAAGAAGTGGTAGGCTGCTACTCACTCTGTAGCGACTTCAGTTTTGGTGAGAATACTTGGGTTTATTATTAACCCTTTACCACTAATGCCTATGTAATATGGAGAGATGTACTTACCTGAGCTCCTGCCTTGGCCAGTTGCTTCTCACCCATGAACCTGTCTTGCCTTAGTACAGCAGCATCTACATTGTTGCACCCATCTCCTTTCCTAGAAAAACAATCCTATGTCAGCGAGTAGCCTTGCATTCCAATGCCAGAATAAATTTCATGCTCTGTATTATTCCAACTGCCTTGTAAGATTGCAGTGTTGGAGGAAATAAATGGACTTACAGGACACCTGTCCTATTGCACTTCCCACTGAAGATCTGCAAACAGCCATTGAAAACTCCTCCATGCTTTTATGCTTTCTCTGTAGTTTAAAGTTTTCTTTATCCAGCTGTTATTGTAGTCTCTATGACTGAATGTTCAAAGCAGGTGCATGAGAGCACAAGCTTGCTGCTGCAGTTATCCCTTCAGCTAAATTGGTCGCATAAAATCACAAGGTCCAGTGATGTCTATGCCTGGTGTCTAATTGTCATCTGCAGATATCATGGCATAATTTCATTGAATATTCAAAGTTGAACCTACTGTCTCCTCAAGACAGTCAGCACTTTTATAACTTGTAAGTCAACGAAACTGGGGAAAAAACCCTCAGTCCAATACACACACAGGTTGGCTATGGCAGAATGATCTTAAAATAAGGACTTTCATTTTCAGCTCTTCACTTCTCACTCATTTTTGTGGTTTTGTTTTTTTTGGTGTTTTTTTTTTTTTTTTTTTTTTTTTTTTTTTTGTGTGTTTTTTTTTTTGTTGCTGTGAAGCTATTAAGAGTTTTAATGAGTGATTTCAATATACAAATAGATTTTCAAAAGGCATTAATGTAACTTAGACCTCAGAGTGTTTTTAAAAAAACACCAAAGGTGATATCTGAACCTTTCATGGAAACTTAAATTGTTTCAAGATTTGTCTCCACTTTTCAGACTCTTGATTTCATTATGTAACAATTGAATACACTTTCTAGATAACTTCTAAGTTCACAAGTATCTACTAAAAATTATTTCATTAATATTTATAAACCACAAGCAAAGCTGTAAAGGTTTTTTCCTACAAAAAGAATTACCCTTTTAGCATTGCATATACGTATATGTAGGAGCTATTTATTGGATTTAATAATCGCTACTCTGTGGGAAGCCCACAAAAATTAAGATTTACCTGACATTCGCTTACCCAGGAAATCCTGATTAATGGAATCTTACATAAGAAATATAGAAAAGTAATGGAGTTTTGTACTCTGTTTTGGAATAGGCTCTGGGGGTCTGGATTTTTTCTCTTTGGACGAGCACCTCCATGGTATTTCCACTGAGGAATTAGAAAGTTTTGCTTCTTTCTTTCATGCCCATAAACAATTATCTAATTTTCAAAGACTACAAAATAGCTGGCAAGGGGATGTCCTTTATTTTTAAATAGTACTGATTCGGAGAAAACTCCAGTGACAAACTTGCCAACAAAGTTTTCTAGTTGACAAGCAGGTATTCTTTATTACTGGGCCAGGAGACACGGGGAATAACTCCTAACGTGCGTCCACTTACTGCTACACAAGCAGTCCTTATATAGCTACAGAGCATACATACATATTCATAAGGCTACATATGGATTACATAATTTTCCCGAAAGTTCCTCGCATGCATACAAAATATGTGGTGAGGGTCTCTGGGGTCGTTTACTGCTTCCAACAATCTTCATCACTCCTGGCAGCCTATGAAGTGTGCGCAGTAGATGCTTATACCACCTTAATCAGCTCGTTAACACCACAGACATAACAGTCATCCTGTCCTCCTACTTATCAGTTAG
>JASSUY010017480.1:0-27507 GCA_032466535.1 Forpus xanthops
AGAAATCGTTAAGAACCTCAGCCTTCTCCATATCCATGGTAGCCAGTTCTCCTGATGGCTTCTGAAGAGGGCCCACGCTGTCCTTAGCCTGTCTTTTATTTGCAATATACCTATAGAATCCCTTCCTGTTATCCTTAACATCTCTAGCCAAGTTTAATCCTAACTGGGTCTTAGCTTTCCTAACCTGGTCCTTAGCTTCCCGGACAACATCCCTGTATTCTTCCCAGGCCATCTATTATGCAGCATGGGGACTACCATCCTTTGCTGCTAAACACACTAAAGTCATCATGCATAATAAAAATATCTACAGGCTAAATAAATGTATTTTAACTTATTTATTCTTTTGCCAGCTCCAGCTCATACTATGTCAATGTGCTATAGCTTGGGAAGCAAAAATTCAGTTCTATTGATTGCCACAGGAAAAAGGAGGATAGTATTTTTCCCCAGTCTAGATTACCAGAAGGTCATAGCATGTGTTGCACTCTAAACCACACACTAGATGCATTTCTTCCTACTCCATCACCTGGTCCCCTAATAACAGAATAAGAAACCGAACTTTGAAAACAGAAAGAAGAAACAAAAAAACTATCCAATACACACATACATTATATAAAAACATTAATGCATGTGTATACATATAGTCAATATAAATTAATGCATTTGCACACTCATGCACACTCTTATGGTTCAAGGAAAGAATAGATGAAGGTACAGATTGCCAAACACACAATTCATTAACTATATAAAGAAGCCAAATATGCCATTAATTTACCTCATTAAAATTATATATTTTCCATAGTTTTCCATAAACTCCCTTAAAGGACATGCTGTTTATGTAGCTTCAGCCTCTTCCATCTACTGTTTTCCTTAGAGTTATATTTGGGGGCATTGCTGATAAGGAGTTGTATGAAGAATGCCTAGTGATAATCTGTGGTAATGATTGGCGCTTGACTTTAAGAGGAGCAGCCTTTTAAGGTCAACATTGGTTCCATGTTTGGATTGCTTCTGCTATTTGAAAGGAGTCGACATGATTTAAATTACTAAGTAATGTGAAAATATATTACTACCGCAAGACTGCTGTCTGTGTAAATATTTTATGGGTAGAGTCACCCATCATTGGTTAATAAGGTAACACAGATTCAAAGTTATTTATGTTGACTCATATTTTTAAGATGAGGCATTTAGAAACAGGAAAATGTGACAAGCTTGATCAGGACATAAGACAGTGGCTCACAGAAAGACTCTGTATATTGCATGTAACAAACAGCTCTTTTAAATTACTGATTGAAAAGAGATGAAGCACTGTCCATGTGAAATATATTGAATGCATAACACAATGAGTCACTTAGTGAACCTAAGTTAAATAGCCATAATTCTTGGTTTTGCAGAGATGAAAGAAAAAGGTCCTGATAGGGCGTGATTCACCTGGATCAATATCCTCATGAAAATAGAAACTATGATCTCCCACGTGTACATGACATCAAATGCAATAGGAAACATATCCATCGTAAGTGTACATGAATGCTATCTCCTTCAGGTTAACAGTATTATTGGTGCATGACTGCAGCTCATGAGCTTAATATGTAACAGCCTTCCCCTTGCTACTCCTTGATCTGCTTTCATTCACAGGTAGATCCTGTCTTCCATGCTGCATTACTCAGTTTGGACCTACAACACTACTGCATTGCTCAGTTTGGACATAAGACTTGGGGGGAACTTACTACACGTACCTGAAAGGAGGATGGAGCAAGAAGGTGGCTGATCTCTTTTCCTAAGTAACAAGTGATAGGGTAAGAGGTAACTGCCTCAAGCTGTGCCAAGGGAGGTTTAGGTTGGATATTCAGGTATTGGAACAGGCTGTTCAGGGAAGTGGTGGAATCACTGTCCCTGGAACTGCTCAAGGACTGTGTAGATGAGGTCCTTAGTGACACAGTTTAGTGGTGGTTTTGGCAGTGCTGGGGTAATAGTTGGACGTGACATTCTTAAAGGCCTTTTCCAAGCATAGCTGATCCTATGATTCTATTAGATTTGCTGCCTGGGCTGGTGTGGGTGATCTTTCTCTCTGATCTTTTCTGGTCTTTGTTGCACAAGATCAAAGAGAAGGACAGCTCACAATGTCCCACTGCCACTGCCACTGAGGGTCCCAAGGTCCACAAAACAAGGAGATGGAGGACAGCAAACTTGTGCAGGGGCTGCAATACAATGGCTTGCTTTGTGCAGAGCCCATCACTGGCATGACAGTCAGTGGCCAGAAGGCTTCTGGAAGCCTTTTTCCTCTGCATACTTGCCTCAAGAGTGATAAATCCTGTACTGCTCTTTCTTCTGGGCAATGTCTCAGAAGCCTGTCTTAGTCTTTTCCAAGAGACTTGGGAGCAACAAAACACGTAGAGACATTGCAGCTAATTTTACAAAGCTGTACAGTGATGAACTCCTGTGTGTCATTTCTGTGCAGGGCAGTCTTTCATATTTATTGTGAGGTAAACATCTCCATCAGCTGATCACAGATTTCATCAGGGCCATGAAGGCTTTCCTAAAGTCTCTCCTGAACACTCTGGCCAAACAAAATACATGCCTTTGCTTAAATACTGGACCATATGGCCCAATTAATATGAATTTGAAGTGTTTGCAACTCAGCTAGTTCCAGGGAGGTCCTCAGGCAGTATTTTAATTTCATTTTACAAGTTGGTCTCTTGCAGTTTTACTGTGTTTCATTACTTTTTGCACAAAAGTCTTATGTTCAACATAGATGGTACATAATAAGGCAGAGTGAGAGCTGTTCAAGAAGCTGCTTCATAGTGTTGACTGTTTTAAGTGTACAGATGGAGATAATACTCATGTTTATAGTAATCTGGCAACTTGATACACTAGGATTTGGCTTACAAGATATCAAGACATCAACCAGATTCAGAGCAGAACTAGAGGCTCCTGTTCTTTTACCACTGGTAGCTCATCACTGAATGTCCTCACTCCTGTATAGCTGGTACCGTGCTGATTTGCTAGTACTTATAGGAGCCTCAAGCAGTTCACTCAGTGCTCCCTTGCAGCCAAGAAAACTTTGTGTGTCGGCACTTTCAAGATATTTATTATACAATTCCAACAGTTAGAACTGTATATTTAGGTGCTACTTCTAGTAGGCTCCATCTTTCATCCACACTTAGATACAGAGCCAAGGTATTACCCTACTATTGCTACAAGAAAAGGAACATGTGAAGGATGTTCATGTTTAATTTGAAAGATGGTGGTTATAAAGCCGCATTTCCAATCTAGAAGATACATCTACACAACAGCTGTGGAAAGCCAATAGTTTGGTGGAAACACAAGATAGCAATTGTAGCAAGGGTTTCTGAACCTGTAAAGAGGAAGTTATTTTCCTGAGAGGCCAGGGTATGCACTGGGCAATGCCCTTGCTGACCTGTTCCTAGGAAGATAAATCATGTAGGAGTGCTGGTTGGCACCATGTGTCACTCTCTGTAGGTCAGGCCCCAGCTGCAGAAGCAGTGAAACTATTTCCATTAAAGTTTAGGCAGACAGTCTAAACTTAGGCATTCTCACACCCTCACACAACTGTTGCACATGCATACAATTGCAGAGGCACAGACACACACACATTGTGAAGCAGTTGAAGATGAAAACAAAAAATCCAAACAAAAACCCCCAATCCTTATGTTCACAGTTTGGTGCTGTGCAACCTCACATGGGAGTGATCTGTTTCTGGACTGCTAAAATAAAATCCCTGAGAAATGAAATTTATGATGTGTGAAATAACGTACATGGACAACACTCCCTTCCCCCCACTCCTCAAAATAAACCTGTGCTCCCCACATACACCCAATCGATCTTCCTCACTGAGGGCACAGCTTCACAGCCTCATCCCTCCCACCCATCATCCCTCTCCCCCCCCAGGTTATGCAATAGATTATATGCAATGCGTGATATTTGGAAGCCACATCCTGCTGTAGGCAGGGCTGGCTGTAGTCCTTAACACAATGCCTGGGGATGACTCTGCTTCCAGCAAGCAAAGTCAATGTGCTGGATGTGGTTTAATTGGTGCCAGCTTTGTCCTATTAACAAGTGTCAGCTTTCTTCACTTGATGCATCAAGCAGTGATGTTCTGCAGGTTAGAGCGCCCTTATGCATTAAAGCCTTTTGTATATGTTGCTGCCTGATTAGACAGGAAACATGCATGGCACCAGGGGATAGTTCACGTGAGTAAAGTTACTTGCATGCATATGCATGTGCAAAACTGGGGCTCCAGATGCGAAATACATCTTTTTCTAATCCCTGAGCTACTACTTGTGTGTATGTCTAGACACATATTGCATGCTTATTACTTTTTAAGACTTTTAAAACTTAAAAATAAATTTGGCTTGAATTTAGTTTGAGGATTGGCACCAATCCAGGACAATTCTTGTTTTAACTAAAACAGTTTGCCCTCTGATAATTTTAACACAAGTGATTTCTTTTATTAACGTGGATGCAAATGATAACTGCTTTCACCCTTCTTACCAGGAAGCCTTGTAATTCTAGCACAAAGCCTTGCAAACAGAGATGCCACAGATGTGGGGAGATGCTGTCTTTGTCTGGGAAAAGATGTTTTTGAAAGACACCTAATTTTCATACCCGCCTTTGCTACCTATGCAGGACAGAGGGAGCTAAAAGCCTTACACTCCCAGATGTCTTCAAGGACATAACTGAGACACTGAGTCTAATTATCCCAGGCCTTTCATTCCCTTTAACTTCAGTGAACATACAGAGTATCTGGCTCCGTTTTGGCAGATGATAAGACTGTAAAGCACTACACCTTCAACCAGGAGCAGGAGGGGGTAAAGCGAGAGGTAATTGCTACGTGGAGAAGGTGCAGTCATTGAGAGACTTTTAACTTGTTTGTCTTTTCATAATAGAGTTTTTGCAATCTATGAAAGAATGACTCTGTTATTCCTCACCAAGCTTCGGCACATGACCCAGCTTTTTCTACCATTCAAGGAATGTAACTTGAACTAGATTTAGACTCCTCTGTGTGGCCAAGCATGATGCCCACTGGAATGTTCAGCTTATGTGGAATTGTTTGGTTCAGTTTAAATAAATAAATAGCATTAAAATCTAATCATGGAAAGTGTAGCTGTTAAAAATAGACTGAGGTAGCATTCACCCAAAGCATCAAGAAAAGGTATGTGCAGGAGGTGTTCGGAGAGCTGATTCATCAAATGCACGAGCAACCAGATGGCCAACGCTGGCGAGGTTTCAGGCACGTAAGCATCACCGCTGTATCTCCCCACCCTGCCACAGGAGTTCTCAGCAGAAGTCAGACCAGTTTCCTTTTTTTTTTGCAATTCAGCCACCTGCTTTCCCTTCAATCAGATTCTCCATGGGGACACAAGATCCTCATCAAGCTACCCGTGGCGAGCCTGGCACCCAGCATGAAAACCACCACGTGCAATATCTCTCCAACTGTGAAGCAGCTGTTCAAAAACGTAGCAATATTAGACAGGATATTACTTTTGTTTGTTTGTTTGTTTGTAGCTTTTGATACGGAGTTTTGTTTGCCTGTGCTGTAGTAAAACATCAGTAAGCAACAGATGTCATAAATGCAGATGGCAAAGAGTTGATGTCTCAAATTGTTTCACCTTGTACCCCTTTCTGCTTGCCTTAGTCATCAGCCTTAAACATGACACTGTTATCATTCTTGATTAGGACACATAAATTAATCAGGGCATTTAATGAGAAAAACCTTCCAGACATTTTTTATATCCAGTTCCATGGTCAGGTTGGGTTTTGAGTACTTGTGAATACTCATGAATGGAAAAGAATATTCCCTCTGCTGCAACATATTTTGAATTTTCCAGGATGCATCATAGGAACAGAGTGCTGGCTATGGTGCATTTTGGGACCTTTAAAGTACCCTGGAATTCAGCCATGAGAGCTTAGTCCAGACAGCAACTGCCACAAAGACCTGGAGTAGCTTTTCCAAAAGAGCACACTCCTTTTTTCACTAACGTTTTCAATCGGAATTCCATGGAATCCCACTTTCCATTTTGCTCCTGCAAAATTAGATGCCTATGGAAAACAGAAAACTTCTGACCAACTATACTGAAGTGTACTGGAGGTATTTGGCAGTTGAATTTGTCTATACATTTCTGACAGACAAATGATGGTGCTGTCCGTAGGGATGGCCAACAAGGTGCTCAGCTGCCTGTTCCACCTGCACTGCATAGAGAACAGACCAATTAATGCATCTGCTTCTGAGCCACTAGGTTACAGTGAGATTTGGTTTTAATTATTACTGGTTAGAGCTTGCTTTAGAATACTGATTTACACACGAAATCTCTGCAGGAACTGACTGTTCATCATGCCTGTGTGAGGACGAGGTAGGCAGCCCAGAGCAATAACTTTATCCCTTCTCCAAAGGTAAGCTCTCCCTATGCCTCAGTTAAGCCTAGTTCTGCATAACACCAGTCATTTCCTTGTCCCCAAGCCTTATAACTTCCACATATAAGGCAGTCAAGGAATGGGAGTACTAACAGCATTTTTCAGGAAGGAAATCTAGCACACAAGGTCATTTAGTCACAGACTGGAAATTTCCTGAGTCTTCTCCCAGCTACCTGTGGTCACTGCTATCAGCTCAGACAAGACCTAGTTCAGATATTAAGCGCTGCAGGTGACATCAGGTCACCCTGAGAAATTTCACTAAAGACCTCAGAAAATATATGTTGGGTTTACATTTTTCAGGACTGAATAAAGGAAGTAAAAAAAAAAAATCTATGAAAATTATGTAGATTCCTGATGAATGTTGCCTAGAGAAATGTACCTAAAACTTTCATTCATTCAATTGTAAATTTATCAAAGGTGCCAAGAATATGTAGGCGCCAAAAGAATCAGTTCTCTGACACTTTGGTTCTAAAAGCTTGTAAAATGTATCTTTCTCCTTTGCCCAATACATCTAACCATTAACAGATCAATTACCCAATTTGCATTCTGCTGCAAATGGCCTATTTACACTTGAATAGGAATGCCTGAAAAGCTCACAGTTTGCAAAGCTTGCCCAGAGCATTGGAAAACAAGGTGAGACGCCACAGAGCACAGATGGGATCACAGGGACTAAGTAAAGACTGAGAATGGGCAGCATGGAAGAGGATGCCTGGCAGGTCTGCTGAGCTGTTCGCAGTGATTGCCCATCTCTGAGCCGCAGCATCCTGAGCCTATGCCACGGGTGACTCAGCGCGGCACCCAGCCCCAGCCAGTAGCATCACCTTCTCTTGGGACACACTGAGTCAGCCACAGCGTCGCTAGGGTGTGGAAATATCGCCCCCAGTCCTAGGGCTGGCTTTTCCTCTAGATAGTTGTACCATGCTCAGCCACGCAGGGTATACCTCACCACTGAGTGGAGGGGAGAAAAAGAAAGCAACGACAGATAAATTACATGCAAAGCAGGGCTAAACAGGGTCCAACAGGAGTGACAGTGGGAAAACATAGCTGTAAAAAATGGCTTTGAAAATTAGCAGTCTGAATGTGTTAAAAAAAAAAAAAGAGAGAAAAAAAAAGGAGTGTAAGCTTGCTCTCCATACCCTTGGTAAGTTTCTTCTTCCTATCCTTGAATTGGACAGCACGCCTCAATGCATGCTGTACACTGCCAGGTAGAACTGTGAAACAAACCACATTCATCTGCTGAAATACTTTCTCATTGCATGTCTCAAAAGAGTGCTCTGTCAAGCTCAAAGGAACTCCAGGAGCTCCTGGAGACTCTTAATCTCCAACTTTCTCACCTCCAACACCTTCCACACTGTAATCTCAAATTCAAAGTTCCTTTATTGTTGCATATGAGAAGATCACAGAACAGCCACTGCAGCACAAGTCTTTCTTTTCAAACATCCGTTTCCTGGCTGCCAACTTTTTTTTCTACACCACCTCTCATGTAGCTGTTCCTAGTCACTCCCTTTCCTTCCTCCTGCTCTGAGACCTGCAGCTCCACCACTGTAAAAATAGCTGGTGTGGAAGGCTAACTGCTCTTGCTAGAGGACTGACAGAGCTGTGGTGGCTTGAAAAGTGGATGGAATGCCCAATCGATTCATCTTGCTGCACTTCCCTGGCCCTTTTCTTGCTTTGCTGCTTTTCCAAAACACTACTTCTTATTGGCAGATAGCTGATTGTTGTGCCCATTCTGATGAAGCTCTACTAATGTACCATGGGAAAGAAAAAAGGAAGCTTTGGGAGGCATGCACTGACTTCCTAAGTTGTCCAGGAGTGGCTAAAAATATGCTCAACATAATAAGTAGAGAGAATATAGTTTACCTAAAGCAAATGGAATAGGCAACAGCAATAAAAGCAAAGAGACTAAGTCCAAACCATCGCTCATTGGCAAAAAACTCAGTCTGACATATGGTTATGTTTATGGTTTTGTATGATATTTAAATATAACAGGGAAGAACAACATTTGTTAAAAAAAAACCCACTGATGTTAAAATGGAACAAAAATCAAGGCATGTGGATGAATGTATCCATTAACTACATAGGAAGCAGCTAATGCCTGCTTCTGTCTGATCACAACTTTTTAAATCTAGTCTCACGATTATTCTTTGGATGATCATTAATATATACTGTAGTTTAGAAGGGTATCCATTTGTCCTATTGAATCTCTATAAGGGAAATGTATTTGGAAAAGGCAAATGAAGCACATTAGCCTTTCTGCTGAGAAAATAACATGTCAGAGTGGAATTCTGTTGAAGACAGGCGTTATTAAGGTTCATTCTAAGAAACTCCAAGTTTTCTTTATCCAACATGTTCTGTTCCTCCTCACTGTTATACTCACCAGGATGAATGGGCCACTACTGCCTACTGCTCTGTTTTTTTTTTCCAGTTTTCTTAATGTTGTAGTTTTGAAAAGGCTGTTTGCAAACTTATGTTGGGATGATAATCTCCAGCAAATGCCAAGCTGGTTTAAAGAGCAAGCTCCTGAACATTTACAAGGACCTGTTGTAAGCATATTGGAAATACTTGGGCAATACTATAGCCTTTAAATTGAGATTGGCTGGATTGTGAATTGATGATGTTGCACACCAGATAAAGTTACTCCCCTAGAGATTCACTAAAACCTGTAGAAACCTATTTAATCTTATATTTATCATGTCTATACCGCTTTTGATTTCATCAAATTGCAGATTTTTAATAAAAATATAAGGAAAAAGCTGGATGTATTTTAGTCACATGAAAATGAAGACTCTATGTAATGAGATAATCTACCTGTGATCTGCTGCCAGCTTGAGTGAGCCATAGTTCAAGGTAAAATGTGTTTAGAGATCTGAAGTAGTAGATTACCAGCAAAGAAAACATTCCTGTTTCCTTATCTTAGGGAGACTGGCTTCCTGCTAGTTGTGGATCCTCCTCCTGCATGAAGTTCTAAAACACCCTTGTTCAGCATTTTCAATTTCATTTGGTAGTGATAATGCAGGTTATATACAATTGGTGTGGCAGCTCAGATTCCCTTTTCGGCTCCCACAATGGGTAGTACTGGAGTTCATGCAGTATCATAAGGGATGACTTCACAGCACACTAATTACACAGGGTTTTCAAAGTACTTTGAAGATGAAAAGTGCCGTATCAGTGCAACTCCAGGTATTATTGTTTATATAGCATACATAATCATTAGTGGAAGCCTAGCTTTAAGTCCCTTTGGGACTAAGGTGGGAGGAAGATCTGGGTAAATTCCATCTCCTCAAACTTTCACTGCATCTGTTTAAGGTAGATAGCTAGCATTCTGAGTTCCTTTGCTGTCTCCTTAATTATGAAATACTAAGAAAAAGAAAGTGACTGAAGAAAATGTAGACTCTCATGAGGTGAGATAGAAAATTACTTTCTAAGCTCTCAGCCAAAACTTATAGTACTTAACTCCTGTAAGATCCATTCTCAAGGAAGTAGAATTAATTCACTCCTTCTGAATGAAGTAGGAGAAATACCATCTTATTAATTTATAAATATTTGATAGAGCAGCATATTCCAAGATATTTAAGTGTTTCTTACAACATTAAGCAAGGGAAAAATAATCAGTACAGAAAGCTTTTTCAGTACAAAACATTAAACACCTATTTCATTAGTGATATGCAGAAAAGAAGTGGGCAGTGGGAGAAGACGGCTGTGTGGGAGGAGTGGAGAAGATTAACAGGATGCTATGTCTCCCAACAGAAGCCACAGCTAGAATGGAAGAGGGATTAATTTGTACAGTTTTCATGGTCATCCATGCAGAAATCCTTTCACACCTTTACTTTTTAGAACAAGGAATGGCAACTGATTATTCTGCCTTGATTCTACAGGAAATCCTACAGGAAACGATCCACTTTCTCTACTCACATACTTTGACAGCACTATCTGAACATCCACCCTACCACTGAAGGACTGAATGCTACAGTCAGCCCAAAGTCCACAGAGATGGGGGGTACCAACAGCCAGAATGGAGTCAGAACAAGTTTGTCAGACTGCCTTAGACCTCAGCAAGTTACACAAGGCCCAGGGATTCATGGTTGGATCCTCTGCATGCTCCTGAAGTAAAACTATAGGCCCTTGAATAAAAGAAAATCTCAGAGCAGGGTTTTCATCTCAAGTCACTCAACAGAAACTCCTTGCCTTCAACAGAAGCACACCAGGTCACATCAGGTAGCATTCTTGGCTGAGTAGTACTTCTTCGCCCCCACACACAAAACTGAGGTGACAATCTTACAGTTGGCTATATATTCAGCTTTCAAACAACTATGATGAGTCTCCCAAATATATGGCAGAGTACTCCCAGTGAAACACTTTGAAGTAATGATGCATAGATAATTCTGAACATTCCCCTTTGAATAAGGAAATTCAAAGTGTAAGCAGAGCCTGTGTTTTGAAGAGGCCTCCCTGTGGAGAGTGTCCTATTATATGTAAATACCACTGAGCATAGCATGCAAATATGGTCATTAGTAAAGGCCTGAACTTTTCCAGAACAACTTCAATTCTGAGCCAAGCTACTTCAACCTTCAAAAGGAGCAAACTCTATGACTCAGCAGAAGCTGGGATTGAAAAAGCCTGTTTCAGCAAGGACCGGTGGTTTTAAGATGCAAAAGTATCCAGAGGCTTTTCTAATCCCTTAAGCTGTTTTCCATGCTTTTTTTCTTACTCAGTTTGTTGTAGACGTGCAGAAGAGAGCTACTGCATATTCCATGATTGCACTGTGTTGCTATCAATTGTCATTGTATTTCTTTACATATTTGGGCTGCTTACGGTTTCAACTGCAGAGCTTATAGTATAGATGGGAAAAGGAGGAGGTAAGAAGAGGGAGCAAAGCTCACAGAAAAAAACTACTGAGAACAGAGGCACACTCAACAGCATTGAAAAATATACTCAGGTGTTTGGGATACAAAAACCTTTCTAATAAGAATAAAGAGAAGGAGAAGAAAAGTGAAGATTTCACTCCCTAGGTGCCCAACCCAGCAGTTAGATGCATGTTGTAGTGTACCCTACACTCCCTTACCTTGTCTTGTGTAAATTCAACATGGACATCACATAAATGCATTTCATTAAAGAGTTCACATCTGTTTGTAAAGATCTTCTAGATTACTTTCTGTAAACTTGCCTCTGTACTGAGTTATGGTAAAAAGAAAGTTGTGAGCAAATAGTACGATTCTCATATTCAAATGGTCACCATTCAAGAGTAGCTGATGCCCAGAAGCATTCCACTTGCAATTACATCAATGAAAATTAGATGTCATAATATATCTTTCCAGATCCAATCTGCTTATGTCTGAAATTGAGAGGAACTTTTACATTTGTTTAAATCATTGAAACCCTGGAACTCATGTGAGCATTTTCTGTCAGTTCTAATGGGAAGTATGCAATTGAGGTCTAGGCTTGTTTCAAGGAGCAATTTAAATGTCTGAACATTTTCCCTTCTGTACTGATCTAAGCTCAGATGTCTCATTTCTTATGCACGTTTCCTCAACATAGTAGCAGAGACACTTTTTAAGTGATGAGAGTCCACAGTCACCAGAAGAAAGTCATTACTATTGACCAGTTGACACCCTCAACTGTGTATTACTAACCCACTACAGCCTACCACAGACTCTGCCCCTAGCTTCTAGGGCTGTGCTTCTTCAGCACTTAAAAGGAGTTAATGTAAAACAATCACTGCAAAAAACATGTCTGTCTTTGCCCAAAGTGCCTTTGCATTGCAAATTCCAGCAAGTCAGTAAGCCGGATGCAGCACTTCAGCTACCATGAGAAAAGAGTGAGGGGAACCATTTTGGAGGCAGTGGGATTTACTGAGCAGCTGTATCTATTTAAACTGCTTTTGCACATAGTACCCATAGATAATGCCTGCTATGAATACATTCACAGTGTCTGTATTGCTTCGTAGGGCCTCCTGGTAGTGCTGTACGTTGAGAATTATTTAAGACAAGTTTAGTACATTCCTTTTTTTTTTTTTGTGTTGATCAAAATACTTTTAAAATAAAACAGAAACCAATAAACTCTTCCTGTTTCACTCTAGCGATGTGCTAGCATCATGTAATTTACATCTGACACACTTTCCAGGACTCACAGAGCCTGGGTGTGAATATGTCCTTAGGCACATGGTTTAGGACAGGGAAAGGCAGTCATCTCTTTATAGAGCTGATCTTGCAGCCCTGTGTTTCTGTAGCTATTATGTTAGAATAAATCAGAGTAAAATGGAGGGCCATCAAAGTTTCAAGGGACTAAGCCAGAGAATATGTCTAGGTAGGGATTTCTCAGGCATGACTTATGTTTCTGAGCTTATTGTCTACGTTAGGAGTAGAAATGAAAGTAGTGTAGGAGTAACTTCAACAGCACCATTGCATCAGAGGGCTGTTTCTTTCTGCCAAAGAAATCCTCAAGGGCCATGTGCCCCACCTCAGTTGTCAGGGTTCTCTGGCAGATATAATGCAAATGCAAAGGGATGAATGGCAGAAGGAAAGGAAGACATCTTTAAGGAGATGATGGTCAATCTATTTATATAATGCACTGCACTACAAAACTACTGTATATCGGGGCAGTGGATGAGCTCATGAGAAGGCTCAGTGCTGCCAGGTTTGGATTAGCAGTTAATAGAAAACGTTTTACAGGAGTAAGGTAAACCCCATTTTCTGCCCTATTTTGTTTAAATTCTGGGAAAGGGAGCAGTGGTAATCATAGAGGAATTACAAGAATTAAAAGTAGCCCTGACCCAGTGGGGTAGAAACAGCCTCCACCAAATCTGAAGGAGGTTTTGATCTGACATACCCAGAAGTCCTCATCACCAAGGTCAAGGTAGCTTCAGATCTGGATAGACTCCCAAATTTGAGTTGCAAAACTCTACCCCTTACATTACTACTGTTTTTTTTCTTGAATCAATACTAAGCTGCAGAGAAATTCCGAGGGAAACACCAGCACAGTGGCAATGGGCAGTCAAGTTTGTGACTCTGGGTAGCACAGCAGTACCACAACCAGCCATGGTTCTGGAACAGCAAGATGAGTACACCATTTAAAAACGACCCATTTCAGGGTATGTGAGAGGTACACTGTCACAAAGTTCCAGTGCTCAAGCTATTACTGTAGCTTCCACTTTAAATATGTAAATATAATTTCTAACTTAGGAAATCACTGTATTTAAAACATCTTGAAATTACACGATCTGCATTTAGATTTTAGGCTGTCTGTAACTAGTCTTTCTAACTTTAATCTTTACAAGCATTTCAAATTACTGGGGCAGGGTGGGGGCCTTAGGATGAATTTGCCCTTTCCTAAAATACTTCTGCAAGAAACACCAACATGAAGTTTAAATACTTGACAGTTTTTTCTTGCTGCTTTTTTGTGACCCTGCTTTTCTTCTCATTACCTTCAGAGATGTCTATTTAACAACTTTTCCAGTTGAATTCTGCATCTAACATATTCTTCTACAGACATTGGGAGGCATGCACTAGCATTATATCATATAGTACTTTTTGTCAGCTGCAGACAATGCAACTGCTGCCGCAAATATGCGCTGGGAGAAAGCGCATAAAGCAATGGATAAATGGCACACAAAATGTGTCACTCTGATGATTTTGGAGTGTGTAATCAATGCACTCCACATAAATTTAGGTGGGAGAAATGGCCAGTGGAATGTCTTCACCATACACACGCACAAACATGCATTACACACAACAGATCACTCAGAGAGCCTTGGCACTGAAGCACTAATTTGTTTCAGTTGTCCAAGATGCCTCAAGGAACTGAGTCCTTAACATGGAACATACCTGACAATCAGCCTGTCTAGGAGACACCAGATTTTGTCTCAGGGTGAGACCTTCCCTGGATGTTTCTGTATCCACCTTTCCAAGGGCATGATCCTCACAAAATGCCTGGAATGCTTCCCTTTATACAGATGAACTAGGACAAGCCAGCTGAAGTATGACTCATTATTTAAGGACTACTTGAAGGAGTCATTCCTTGTGCTCGTTCTTGTGTAATATCTTCTAGAGCTGCAAGTCCACTACCACTGGCCTGCTTATTTTTCCCCTTGTTTACTAATAGGATTTAGACCTAAAATGGCAAGCAAAATTGGAAAGAGAAAGCTGTATGATAACTGCATGACCACTGTATTTCGATTTTTCAAATAAAAGAGTTTGAGCTACTTTTCAGTTAAATGCTGGAAAACCGAGCGTTTGTCTTCATTAGGGAAAGGGATATAAATGGTGAAGCAGCAGACAGCATGTGAAATCCCAGCCTTATTAAAATTAGTACCTTTCTCCCATTGACTCCGAAGGAATGAAGATTTCCCTCCAGAAATTGAAACTCACTGTCAGTGAAAAAATCTGATTACATGGGGAAAAATAAACTAGATGCAATGATTTCATAAGGTTGAATATAGGTCATACATAAAAACTGCTTGAAAAAATGTGATAGTATCTTACTACCTTTTTAATAATAGTTTGCAAATGCATATATATTTTCTGAGGCTCACGGCAACATTTGAATTGCAGTAGTTCATGCTGAGTATGACTTCATTCAGAAGTGGCATAGCACAAACAGTGCTTGGTTTTCCAGTGCTGTGAGGGTATCTGAATCTGGTCCTGCGAAATTTCAGTTCAAAGTAAATCCAGATGGATTAAACAAAGAATACTGCTGAAATGCAGTGCAACTGGGGAGGAACGAGTCTGGATTGTAAGACTAAGACAAAAGATACATGTCTGTATAAAACAGTAAAAGACAATTAGAAAATATATTTATACTAAATTAAAACTTTATTGACTAATGTTCTCCAGACAACATGATCCGATGGAGTATGGCTGCATACATGCAATGAAGTTGAACACAACAGTAGTTTAACATGGAATGTCAAACAAATTAATACAATGCATTAAATGAAACAATTTATCTGTGTCGCTGCAAAATGAAACCAATCTACGTATTTCCTTGGTCAACCTGTGTTCAGCTAAGAGGCTAAGCATTTGAAGAAACTGGTAGATTTCCTTAGCATATATCTCAAATAAATTAGCTAGAATTGTACTCTTTAAAAATCCTTTCAACTTCACTTGTATTTCAAACAAAATCTAAGTGTAAACACTAAAGTTGCTAGAGCCATCTAGAAAGACCTGTCAAACTCAGAGTGGACATTATAGTTCAGTGAATGTGAATATTCAGAACAAGAAAAATACCAGTTGCTGAAAAGGTCATGTAGGCATATTTTATTATTAATCCAGCACAAAGCATTTCTTCTAAGTTTCTCACATAAAAGACTAAAGCTTGCTTACAGTACTACATCTTCTATCATTCAAGCATCATTATTACCTATCAGGGAGGTTGGCTAGATGACCTAATGGGTCTTTTCCACCCCTAAATTCTACAAAAGAACACCATTCACACCAGTAAGACCATGGTTAACTACATCCTGGGCTTGATCCTGTAGCCTTTGTTCAGGCAAAACTCCCACTGATTCAAAATACTTTCTAGAGCAAGACATCCAGGATTAGGCCCTTTTGATTTTTTATTTTTTAAAAAAGCATCCATTTAGGATATGTGGAAAATATTCTATAAAATTAAAAAAACAATATGACATGTGCTTGACTTGCATTGAAGGAATCATAGAATGTAAACACCATAGTGGCCCACATCTTCACAATATCCATGAGAAAGTGTCAACTGGAATAATCTCTGTGCGCTTATTTCCCAATGTGTGCTTACGAGGGTATTTTGTGTATGCCTTTACCTCCACATCCACACACATATGTACACCCTTAACATACATGAGGGTGTGACAAATTTCACTAAAGCCAGTTGCTTGCCTGTCTTAATGCTTAAATCTGCAAGTGGCAGCAAACTGGGCTTTATATGATACTACTTAGACTTTATGTGAACAGCAGCACACGAGTATCGTGCTGGGCAGAAGAGTGTGGCTGCTGATTCTACTAGTGTGGAGCCATCCTGGTTATGCACATCACAAAATCTACCTGCGTGAAGAAATGGAAAAGCAGGTGACCAAAGCATTTCTTGGTGGGCCATATCTTGATATTTGAGTTGAATGATTTAGAGGCTGTAGATTGTCCACACAGGGGCCTTTTGACAACCTGGAGGACCATGCTGGGAAGTTTACCTTCAAAGTGCAACTTTCCAAGAATGGAATGTTCTTGACAGGGAAATGATCAGAGGCAATCCTGGACTTTTCTGCTTGCTGAATAAGAAAAATGTTTTCATCTTCAGGCAGCACTTCACCCTGACAAATGTGAGTTCAGTTATTATTGGGGTTTAGTATTACACAAGATTCTTTAGAAACAAACATGATAGTACACACACACACATACACTCAGATATTTACAGCCTTTCTAGAAAAAAACACCCCCCTACCTTAGTACTGACTACCTATCTTTTCTTTATTTTTTCTTTTTTTTTTTTTAGTATTTAAATTCTTTAAACCAGCTAAATTAAATACCAATGTGTACTGTACCACCCCACACCAACCCTACATTCCCCCCAAAAAACCAGCAAATATTTTAAAAGTTTGTTTGCTTGTTTGCTTGCTTTTATGATTGTTAAAATCCTCTGCTTGAGACTGTTAAGTACCACCTCCACTGGAACAATATCAGCACTGACTGCATCTTCCAATGCATGTCGTTTCATAGTTGATCAAGTACTGAAGCTAGAAGCTTAGATCTCCAGGTCGTCAGGTCGAGGCCTGCTGCTGGCTCGGCTGCTGGCTCTGCTGGGAGGCCTCTGGTCCACAATGGTGAGAGGTTGAAGCTCATGTCCTGACGCCAGTTTTTTAGTGTTCTGGTGTTCATCAGAGAAGTCGAAGGGCTGGGCATGTGAGTTGGAGATGGTGCTGCCAGCCTGCCCCATTCTGTTCTGCTCCGCGCTGTAGTTGGCCCAGTTTTGCTCGCTGGCTTGCTTATTGTAGTTACGACAGGAGGAATTATTCCTGTCTCCGGTCACGAGCTTGTACCCTGGGGGAGACATGGGAGACAAGGGGGCGGTCGGGGAGGAGCAGCCATTGTAGTAAGCGTATTTGGGGGATCCACAGTCCTTGGAGGGGCTTATGGCACCGCTGTGGGAGTAGGGATCATTTTTCCCTTTCACACGATCCTTGACACCCTTGAAGAACACATAGAAAAGCTCAATGATGTTCAGGGCAAGAGACACCAAGGACACAACCAGCATGAAGAGGATGAAGATGGTTTTCTCAGTTGGACGGGACAGGAAACAGTCCACTCTGTGTGGGCATGGATCTCGCTCACAGGTGTAGATGGCATTCAGGCTAAACCCATAAATGTACCATTGAATCAGCAAGAAAGCCACCTCGAAGACAGACTTAAACAGGATGCTGATGATGTAAGTACGGAGCAGTCCCCCACGCATCTTCACTTTGCCATGCTCTTCGATCCCATACTTGAATTTTTTAATTTCTATTTGCTTGAGGTGCATATCCACATTCACGCCATCATTTTGGACCACCTTGAGCTCTTCTTCTCTTTTGTTCAGCTTCTCTTCTTTCCTCATTACATAGAACACATGCGCCAGGTACAAAAGGGTAGGTACAGACACAAATATGATCTGCAGAACCCAGAAGCGTACATGCGAGATGGGGAAGGACTTGTCATAGCAGACATTCTCACAACCAGGCTGCTGTGTGTTGCACCGGAAAGCAGACTGTTCATCTCCCCAAGCAGATTCAACTGCTGTCCCCAAGAGCAAGATTCGGAAAATAAAGAGGACAGACAGCCACACTTTCCCTCCTGCAGTAGAATAGGCTTGAACCTTATCAAGAAGTTTTCCCAAGGCACTCCAATCACCCATCTTCACGGGATGCTGGCTAAAGAAGGACACAAAGAAAAGAAAATATGATAGTTACGACAGAGCTTTAACACCTTAGATATACACTGAATCACAGGGCAATGCTAACAGAGCAGTGATGTCAGCTTGGTTTTAATTCATGTGCTTTACATGACCTGAAGAGCAACCAGAGTTTTAGTTAGTCTGCAGGTGGAATGGAAAGTCAGGGAAACTGAAAAAGTAACACATAGTGTCTCAGAGCACAATGAAAAAAAAGAGGTTTCTAATTTCACTCCTGTTTTCAAGAAGACCATGACAAGCCTCAGCTTCCTTGGTGGCAGCCTCAGTTCCATGATTTATACCTGCCTCAGGTAGAAAACAGCTGTGACACACTGGTGAAGCAGGGTGTGGAAGCGCAGAGTGGCACAGGCTGAATATGCTAAGAACACATGAAAGATTTGTCTCTTTTGGTGTCCATCACTCACAGCAGTTTTTCACTCTTTAAAAGAGTAGAAAGCAAACCATCATTTAACCTAGATACAAAAGGTTATACTAAGTTAATGCCAGGGTCAGGTACCTAAAATTTTTTCCTTGCAAGAAGTGTGTTGTATTTCCTACGGCAATATGAAACTGAGCTCTTACGTATCTTGTGTGTAACACAGTTAAGAGTATAGCTCCCAATGGTGCCAAGTTTATAGTACACTGGATTTCAGAAAAAAAACCCTTGGTATCTATGCACAGTTTACACATTAGTATTTGCAGCACAAAGACCACAGTTAGCATACTTTACCTGCAGTTTTATGAACCAAAACCAGTAAATACATGAAGAGCAGCTAGGCTCATGTTACTAAATTGGAGGAACTGGTTTCCTGTTTATCTGTGGCTTGCTTGATTCATCAGTTTCAGCTCTGTATTTGCACCTTTTTGTATTTAAATTCCTTCACTTTGTTTTGAAAGGAAAAAAAGACTTAGCAAGAGAAAAAGGTAAATGAGCTCTTTCTGTTTTTAAAGCAACTCCTGGCTTGCAGTTTGCATTCCAAGTGTGGAACACTGCAAGTCTGAACTGTCTCTCTCCACTTGAGTTTTAAAGTGCTCATTTCTGGGACACAGGCAGCTTCTTGGGGATATCTAGCAATACACAGGATGACAGAAAAGGAACTGTTTATGTTCTAGCTTCCTAGGAAAATCAAAATTCACTACAGGATTTTTATCAAATGGAGAAAGGTAATCTTAACTGCATCAAAAATGTATGTTTTAACTTGCCCCACATGAACACATGTGAAATTGGGCACTTAGAAGGAAAAACAAACACAAAGTTTTCCTTTTAAAGTACATGCTGCTGGGTACAGGTATTTGTTCCACGCATGCTGAGTAATCCCTTCCTGGTATTAATAGTTCTGATATTGTCCAAATGGTTTCCTCCCCATCACATCATGGATATATTCCCTAGTGAAGGTCATTTATAGAAAAAAAAAGCCCTTTTTGGATAATTCATAAAATAGGAAATTTTAGCACTAAGGAGATCTGCTTTCAAGAAGCAGTGAGTCACTGGAAACACATGATTGTAAGTCTGGCAAGCTCAAGCATAACAATAGATGCCAAATAAAAACACACTGTTCCTGCCATCGGAAAGAGTCTGGGAGAGTAATGGGAGACAAGTGTTTAAAGTACTCACTCTTATAGCCCAGAGATGACAATTATCTTTAACCCCTGAAAAATACCCCAGGGCCATTTCCTCAGTCTGCTTAGTCAGCTTGGTCTGAAGTTTACCTACTGCAGCCTGCAGACCCTTGCCCATGCAGTTAGCTCTTCACATGAATGAAGCCCATCAAACGGTCAGGCCTCCTTCGGACTTTTAAATCTGTAAGCCACTGCTACTGCTGCTAGGAGGAGCAGGCAGTGTGTTTCTATCTGACACATCCCTTCAGACATCCACAGCTTTCATCCTCCCCAGGAAAGGCGTGTGTGTCTTTATGGGATCTGGTGACAGAGAAGGAGTCAGGCGCACGAGCGCGGAGGTCTCTGGAAAGGCTGAAGTGAAATGTGACGTATTCCTCCTCAGGCTGGGATTGTTAAAATAGAGAACAGCCTGCAACTATACAACATGTGAAGCTTGTTTTAAAGGGAAGCTATTTGCTCCATGGCGTGGAAGTGGACAGAAGGAGCCTTTTTCCAAGTAATAGCTTCTTGACTTAATCAGTCAGGTCTGTGATGATTCGAAACTACCGCATTAACAGACTTTTCTCAGACTCAACGTACTTTTTTTACTGTCTAAATGTTATTTCAGATTGCAAGTTGGATTAAGAAAACAGAGGACGTGTTATTTCTAGGCTGTTACGCGTGGGTTTTTTTTAATTACACTCCACTCTGGTGCATTAATGCACATGATTTACTTCACTTTTGACCTACTTAGTCCCACACCTGCAATATTTTGAGAATTTACTACCTATTTTTTAATTTGCTTCAGCATGCAAAATTGCTAAGTTTCATTTATGTCCTCTGGCAATATAAACTCCAGAAGGAAACATTCCATGCTTGAATTACTCATACATAGTTTTGAAAAGCAACATTTTTAAAGAGATCGGTTACATGCTGGCCTTTGCCAGTGCTAAAAAACCCCACATCAATTCAAAACAGTGTGCTGTTAATCAGATAGCCTCGTGGTGGCTCAAATATATTATTCCTTTGCTTAAGTGGATTCTATTGCTTTATGAAACACAGTACTCTGTTTTGTTGTAGAGAAAATTCATTCATCGGCTCTAACTTGTTTACTTTCAGGGCCCTGAAAGACCATTTTTATTAACTGATTACAATATCGGTTTACTGCGTATAAAAATGCTTTTGTATCTAACAGTTATTTAAGTATTTTAGCTTTGTAAATAGCTTGAAACAGATGGCAGATAACCTTTAAACATAGTTCTTCAGCATTCTGGACTTATTTTAAAACTTCCAAACACCTTAAAGGAGTCTCCTGAACGAAAGAGGTTGACCTGATAGATTGCTTTCAGTACTTTAGGAATTTAAGGATATGGCTCATAATGAACACGTGTATTTCATAAGCTCTTACTGTCTATTACTTTACAGCATTGTAACCTTTTTCTGAAACAGACTAATGCTGGCCTAGTAAACTCTCTGAAAAATGGATTTCTTCCAGGTCCTACTGTGTGTGGGTAAAGATAGGGGAAAAAAGCCATAGAGCAGCAGGAGATATGACAGCATTCATCTGCATGGGTTTTGGATGACCACATACAGAAGACATTTGATTTGTAAGCCGCAATTAAGAAATTCTAGAACTATTTTTTATGGATGGCATTCATCATGTCATCTGGTTCATATTTTCCAGGAAGAATAATGAAAATTCAGTGCTTTGGTAACATACCCAGGTCCGACTACAGTGATAGAAGGTCACATCCTAGCTGATGGAAGAGAGGTAAGGGTTAGAGTGGGATCTAAAATGGGATTGTGCAGCTGAAGCAGCTGGGAAATAGGCCATAGTTTTGGCTTTTCGACCTTTCCTACCTTTCTATGAGTGCTCATACACACATAAACAGCCCACAAAAGAGAAGATTCTGGACCTTGAACATCAATCAGCTTGAGTATTTCCCCAAAGCAATCAGCGGTGCAGAGAAAGCAGCTGAGATGTACAACTGATGGGGTTGGATGGGTTGGAACAGAGAAGACTAGTTTTGTGAAACATTACAAGCGTCAGTGAATGTCTTCTAGACATTCCCCTGGAAAGGTGTAGTTCATTTGTAGTTCCGCGGATGAGCGTCAGTTCCATTCGTACCCTGGACAAAGACTACGTGCTAAATGGTTGCAGTAACTGGGATTTAAAGTATAACAACTGTGTGGACTTTTCGCTGTCTGCTAGTATTGCTAGTGGTCAGCTGCTAGTGGATCATTGTACCCGCAGCCTTTACCTCTCTTGTCTTATATCCTCTACACCTAATTTAATTCTAAGGCGTAGTTGCAAAAGCAACTGTAAACACTTTTTTTAGATATTCTCTAGTTGTACAAGTCAGGTCTACTCTGTGTTACTGCTCAGATTTGTCCCTCTCCCCACTTGCTCTGCATCAAGGAAGAAACAATTCCCTGAGCAGGTCTCAGACCCTCCTTACGCTCCTGCCAGCGGATTTTGAAACCTGGACCTCCGAAACATATTTGTTGCATACATTACAGTCCAGGTGCCTTCACTCAGGATAAATTCAGGGGGTAACATGGGGAAGAGATATCAGAGCCTGGGGGAAAGACAGCAACATATCTGATGAAACAGAGAGATTGCTCAATGTCATCTAAGCTTCCTCATGCCCACAGGAATCCCTGGCCTAAACCAAGGTTCATTTCAGAGACAAACAGAAATAATCTTTCGGGCTTGCATAATATGAGACCTGAGATAATGTTCCAGTGTTGAACCTCCTTGCGCTTCTGAGTGTATAAGCGCTCAGATTTATGTCGCAAATCAAATCCTTCTCTTCCCTCCCCTGAACCCAGCCTGCTGCTCACCCTTCTCCCATTTGTATGCTTGTTAGGTATCATGGGTCAGTGCCAGTGTTTGGCTTTGAAGTTTCTGAAGGAAACACTTCAGTAAACATCCCAAAGACTTGAGGCTTAAATTCTGCAGCGCAGTGTGCTGTCCAGATGTTAAAAACGGCAGGATGAAAGCTTCACGAGTCCTCCAACTTGCTCCCTATGCGCATACACACGCACACAGAAGTTGGGCACAAGGTGTCCATAACCCATTTATGTCCCCAGTACCACGTTTTTTCGCCATAAATCTCATAAACAAAAATCAAAAGGAACTCAGACAAAATACGCCACTTCATGAGGCTTGTTGGTTATCTCAAGGCAAAATGTGAGGACACACATAAGCACACGATATTCTTGCCTGAGAGGAGAACGTGTTACTTGATAAGATAGACTGTACTTAGTCTGTCTTTCAGATGAAGGCTTTTTTCCTGCCTCCTCTTATGGCTCTTTTAACTACTAGCTAGCAGCAAGCAACAACTGCTGTAAGAAATCACTCCAGGTCTTGCAATGGAAAAACCTTCTTAGTTCGCCAACAGATGCCATCGAGCACTTTTTTCCTCTGAATTTTAGTATTTAAGCCTTCAAGGAAATGTGTCATATTGGGATTATGACACATATTGTAGATATTCTTTCAAGTTCCTCCTAGACAACTTTCATTTACATCTACCCAAGACTTTCCCAAACTTTGCCAGCGTGGTTAAGATGTATCATGGTATCTCACATTCCTTCTCTAAAATCCCTCACCGAGGTTGCTAAAACAGAGTAACTATATACAAACCAGGTTAAAACTCCATAACCCACGTCTGGATTTTATCACATCTACATTAAAAGAAGAGGGGAAAACCTATCAGGAAGACCACGTGCAAGTCACCACTGCAGTAGCTACAGCATTTAACAAAGCATCTAATTAAGAACCTTGTTCCGCACCAAACTGGTAGGCATCAATCATGATTTCCATACGAAAGCAAAATGCGCAGGGCAGAAATGGGGCGCACTCAGAGCACGGTCTCCCTGTGGCTGACTTTTGATGCAACTTCGGTACCACCGAGGAAGCTGAGGTGCACCTCCAGTTTTCAACTCTTTAAAGAAGTTCATTTATCCCGAGAGAAGGAAGGGCAGAGAGGAGGGATTTCACCCAAACACCAGCAACAAGTCTGCAGCTCAGCTCCGCAGCTTCACTGCAGATCCTCGTTCAGTGAGCAAGGCTAAAAGTTGTGGAAATGCAGGAGTTGAAGAAACGCACAGAAAGACGACGAAAGAAAGCAAAGAACTTCAGCAAGTTTGAAGTTAGGCACTTTCAGAGAGCTCAGGCTTTGAGATGTGTGTCTTTAAACAACTTCAGCCACCAGCGCAGTAACACAAAATGCTTGGCGTAAAAAATAAGAAAAAAAAAAAGTGTTTTCGGAGAAAAAGCGATACACAAGATGAAAAAGCAAAACTTTTCAACTTACCCTTGCTGATCAGCAGTGAAACTGGATCAGAATACTTCTTTGGAGGGTTAAACGGAAGAGCACGTTCAGACACTCAGACCTATTTAAACTTTAAAAGTCTACTGCTGCTTTGTATTTTTCATCCTTCCTTCCCCAGTAATGAAAGAAAAGTGCTGATACCTCGTAAAAGTTTTTTCTACCTTGGAACACTGGGACAGCTTTTAACAAGTTTTTAAGGCTCTGGCTGTGCAAGAGGAGGGGAAAAGGAGGGGTGGGAGCCGGGGAGGAGGGGCGCTCCGAGAGTGGGGAGGAGGAGGAGGAGGAGGAGGAGGAAGGGGGGGAGGAGGGACAGAACTGAAGGCACAGCAAAAACCCTCCCGGGGCCGAGGTTGGGAGCCCGCTCCTGCTGATGTGACTAAACAAACAGAAGAGGAGGCAGCAGACACCCTGCACCTCCCCTTGTCCCCCATTCGCTGGGGGCACCCGAGGTGGGACTGCATCCGCATCTGGGCTTGCCTGGGACAGGCGGAACAGCTCGGCTCGCTGGTGTGCACCAGAAGTTACGCTACAGGGAGAGGAGAAAATGCATGAAAGGGAGTGATAAGTAACCAGCGTGAGCCTCCTGGATGCTGAGGCTGGACCGCGTAGCTGCTTTTCCAGTCCCTCCTTTGCCACCGCATAGGAGAGGAAGCCCTCAGCTTTTCTTGTGAACACAGCTTTGTTTACTTAGTCCCATTTCCTTTACGTGCACACAGGAACATATGCATCAGGAGCAGCGTTTTGTTTCTACAGGAGATACATCACACTTTTTTTTTCATTATTGTTTGTGTGTGTGTTTGCGCGTGTGGCTGTCCCATGGGAGAAATGAAGAAATGATCTCACATTCCAGGAAACTCTTTCCAGGAAACTTCAGAAAATAAAGCACAGCCCAGAAAATCAGTCTGCCGTAGTGAGAAGAAATGCTCCTGGTAGTTTGTGAGCACATTTTACAGAATAAAAGCATACTCCAAAACTGGCCTACTCAAATAGTATGAAACTAGTTTGGCTTTGCTCCTGACCAGTCCCTGGTTAAACACTCCCTGAAAAATGCCTCCTCTCTAGAACGCAGTTTAATGTATTTCTCTGCCTGTGTTAAGCTCTTCACACATGGATTCCAAACTGCATTAGGAATTGCTCTTGTAGTTTTTCATGTTACGGGGTATTAGCTCTCTGGTGAGTCTGCTTAAGAGCTTCTCTACAAGTGTTTGTGGTTAGATTGGTCTTAATGAAGTTTTACATTTTGGGTCCTACCTGACTCATCTGGGTTTCAATTCATGTTATGGGCTATTTCTGGGCCTAGTAGTGTGGATGAGCATTTAATGCTGTTTAAAGGCTGTAAAGGAGGGGATAAGTCCAGTAATGGCCATTAAGAAGTTCCCAGATAAAGGTCCTCTTTACAGTTTCTTCCCGAAATAATGAGTGCTACACTCTGCAACACAATGTAGATATCACTGCTTAGTTTTCACAGCCCTTACCTACTGCTTTTCATCCAGAATACTCCGGAGATGAGAACTAAGACAAGATCTCTGTAGGAAGATACTCAGCAGAGGGCTTTGAAGCTGGGAAACAAGAACACTTGTTCTTGCTCTGCAGTTGTTTGTAGCAGACCACACTGCCTCCTGTTTGAGAGAAAGAGCTATTACACTACAACTGTATGCCTTCCATTCCTCTGACTTAAAGTACAGATGGAAGTTGGTTTACCTAGGTTGCCTCCTTTCTTTTGGTACTGCCTGTTAGTTTTGACAGCTTTTTAGTTTTTACAGTTGTCCAAGCCACGTAGCAGAAAGAAGCCTTTTCTTTCTGTTCTCTGAGTCTTGTTTAAAGGTTGCTTTTTATCTTCACAGTAAAGCAGAACTTGAGCTTTGTGCTTAATAGGCTGTGGGCTCTTCTTGAAAATGAAAAAAATTGTAATATAAAACCCATAGCGTTTCACTGCTTTTGTGACTATGGTATAGAGAGTGAACAGAATACAGATAATGCTCCTGCTGCTGCTCCATAAAATACGGTTATTCTAGAAAAAAGTACAAAACCCCACCAACTTGGCTACATGTTTGCCGGTGCTGAGAAAATGAGGATGTTTGGGATGCTGTACGTATTGGTGCTGAAGAAGCTGCCTCTTCTGAAAGCAGAATTGTGCCAGGAAAAAAGTGCTTGAATTACAGCATGCTAGAATACAATGCTATTGTTCCCTGTCGAAGCCAGCAGGCTCACAGGGTCCTGCTTGTCTGAGCTTGCATTTTTCCATATATCTTTTCCATAGGCTTTGCAATTTTTCAAGCACTCTTGTTTTTAAAGGACTGAGAAGTATGTCTCCACTTAAAGAAAAAAAAACAAAAAACCAAAAAACCAACAGTATGAAAAGCCTAGCACTCCTAAAATCCACTTTGGAAAACTAAGACATGTATGTTAGCAACAAGCGAAGAATAAGTTTGCAGTAATAATAAGCATAACACTTGGCTTTGCTACAGCTTTATCCACATGAAAAGGGAAAGTATTTCAAGTCTACATGATGATGCTCTGTAGAATTAGGAAGAATTATTGCTAGTCCTGATAAAAATGCCTTAGAAATGTCTTCTAGAATTTGGAAATAAGTCTCTGTGATCACATTTCACAGCTTATTAACAGAACAAACCCAGCTTCAGATGATGCAATGATCTACCGTTTCACAAGGTTACCAGAAAGTCTCACACAATTTGCATTGTAATGGAAATAAGCTTTTCAGATTGAACAATTGTCTTCACACTCAACTCTTCTTCAGCTGAAGCTGTGTTCAGCAGGAAAGCACAGGGGTGTCCGACCCAAGATATTTGCAAGTCTGTTCTTAATTGTGGACTAAGAGATGGGGTGAGAAGATCACAGATTTGAGACCTTTGTTTTGGGTCACAGTGTCCTTTTACATGATAGAGAAACATATTTTGGGGAGCAGAGCTCTCTGGTACCTATATTGCCATACACTAATGTTTTGCCTTCTGGAGTAAAAAGCCCTGCCTTGTGGAGCAATCCTTAGCACAGCAATACCAGGACTCGAGAACCTGTTAGTCTTGATTTGGCAGGCCACAACAAAATCACATTCACACTGCGGCCCAGACGCAGTGCTGGAGCCCAGGCTCAAAGTGCATCTCTGGGGCTGAACCTTGGGGTGACTTCCACAGGATTTCTGCCATAGAATCATAGAACAGTTAGGGTTGGAAAGGACCTTAAGATCATTGAGTTCCAACCCCCCTGCTATGGGCAGGGACACCTCCCACTAAACCAT
>JASSUY010017481.1:0-16531 GCA_032466535.1 Forpus xanthops
TGGGGCCGGGTCGGACCGGGCCGGGGCGGGCGGTGGCGGGGCAGTTAGCCTGCGCGCTGGGCACCGTGCGGGCGTGCGGCGGCCGGCAGCGAGGCACGGAGGCAGCCAGCGTCCCCGCCACGTAAGTAGTTATTGATACGGCGGGGGGAGGCGGTGCCTTATTGAAAAGGAGCTGTGCGGCTATCCCTTTCCTCCCCCGTCCTACCCCAAGGAGGAAAAAAAAAAAAGACTCAAAACCTGCTGGCGGTATTTTTTTTTATCTCTTTTTTTTTTTTTTTTTTTTTTTTTTTTTTTACAATTTATTACAGTTTATTTTACACCCTTGTCCTTTCGTCGTTGCATTCCCAGCCCCTTTCTCACCGTGCTGGTTTTCCTTTTCTTTGTGCATGAACTACGTTTAAGCGCCGCGAAGGCAGGGAGCCCTCAGACAGAAATCCCGCTGTGTTGGGGAAACGTGAGCGTGTGCCTCCTCCCCCGTGATTGCACTTTTTGTTCTGTCGAGGCGACCACGACAGCGCATTTCTTTTCGCCGGCGCGGAGCGGTGCGCCCGAGCCCCGTGGTCCCCATCCCCCGGTGCGACTCTGCCGAGCCTCCCGCCGCTCCTAGCGCGCTTTTGTCGGCCCGGCCCCTGCCCGCTCCAAGTTAAATGCTCCCTCGCTATTTCGCGGGGCATTTTCGGAGCGCCGCGGGCGCCAGTGGCGAGGCTCCCGCGCCATCTACAGCCCGGCCGCGGCACTGCGGCTCAGCCTCGCCGTAGGAGAGAGAAAGGACGGTCCCCGCTGCGCGCAGCGCGTTACCTAACCTTTTGTTTTCGCCCGCGCTGCGCGCCCTTTGGGAGCCGCGGCCGCTGAGGCCCGGCAGCGCCGCTCCTTGCCCCGCGTTGCCACCTCTGCCTTCTCTGCCCCAGCACCCGGCACCGCTGCCCCCCCGCCGCCGCGCTGTTCCGCGCCGTTCCGCGCCCGGCCGCCGGCGGGAACAAAGGGCCGCGGGCTGAGCGCTCTCTCCCTGTGCCCAGGACGCGGCGCTGAGGCTGGTCGCCCGCCGCCGCCGTGCTCCCGCCCCCCCCGCCACACAAAGGCAACCGCAGCCGGACGGGCGAGGAACCGCGCTCTACGCCAGGGCTCCGGTGCTGCGTCTCGGCTGGTCTTCTCCATACTCATGAACATACAAAGGTCAACCCCTATCACGATAGCACGATATGGGAGACCGCGGAATAAAACCCAGGATTTCGAGGAGCTCTCGTCCATACGGTCCATCGAGCCAAGCCAGAGTTTTAGCCCGAATCTAGGCTCGCCGAGCCCGCCGGAGACCCCGAACTTGTCGCATTGCGTTTCTTGCATCGGGAAATACTTATTGTTGGAGCCTCTCGAGGGAGACCACGTTTTTCGAGCCGTGCATCTGCATAGTGGCGAGGAGCTGGTTTGCAAGGTAATACCTTTCCTTTCCTCCGTGTTCCTCTCAGATCAGACTGCTGTTCGTGTTGGTTTCCCGTGCCTTGCAGGAGGGCCGAGCGCAGTCGTGTAGCTCAATTATTAGACAGTTAAACAAAAGACAGGGAGGCAGGATTAAAGGCGCATCCTGTAACTTTTCCCTTGCTCTAGACAATGGCCACGTTATAGCCGTGGCCCGGAGCCAGTTCTGCCCTTTACCCCGGGGATAGTGTTCTGAAAAGAGCCGTGCTTTTAAGTAGGTCTTAGCGTGAGTTCAGGAAAGCCTCATCTTCCCCACTCTCACTTTTCAAAATGGAGTAGGGAATCCCCGGCTAATTTTAAGGTATTGGGACCTCCTGACTTCGTTGTTTTTCCTGTCACTTGTTCGCCTGAGTTTTGCTATCCAAGAGGATGGAGAAGCAGGGGGGAATACTGCAATCAGCTTTGTCTTGAAAGTGATTTAAAAAAACCCCAAAGCCACATCGAATTAATCAGCCCAAGCTGTCTCACCGTGGAGGCTGTTTGCAAACAGCATCCTCCCCCATTGCACAACTGAGCAAGAATAAAACCTGCACACCTACGGTTTTTAGAAGAGCAGACAAAATAGCTATCCCACTCTTTGTAGCCTGTCTGCCTTTTCTTGCCTCCTCCCATTTTGCTCTGACTATTCAAAGGTGAACTGTGGGGGAAGAAGAAACCCACAGGTGTGACCATCTGTGAAGGGATGCTCTTCTCTTTTGGGGCTGAGGGAATATTTTCCTTTGTTCCTAAATTGTGGCTCTCATTGTCTCTAGTAAGCCAGACTTAGCCTATCAAACTGAGGCACTAGCCAGTAGTAGCTCTTTATAACTATGTAACAAATTGCAACCTTGCAACACATGCTGCATAGTTTGTATTGTTCCCAAAATATGGAATTATGCTATTTGGCTGCCTTTGGCAAATTTCTAATGTCAAACTAACTGCAAACCGGAAAAGTACAGATATTACAGTTTATTTATATTTCATGGATTAATGATGGTATTTCTGTTTCATACTTTCTTATACTTGAGTCATAAGTTATAGACTAGCCTGTAACAGGGAAATGAAAATAATTGTTTCTGTTTGCTGTTTGTAAAGATTGGAGTTCAGAGTTCAGTTTAAATATGCTTACTGATTGAGTTATAAAACCTGATGTTAAGGCAACCTAGGACTTTGTGTGATTATTTAGGGGGAAAAAAGGGCCTGTGACTTTGCAAAGGAGCAATATAGCATGCTTAACTGAATGCTTTGTTACTAAACAGGAACAGAAATGAGAATTTCTAGAATGAAGGCTCTGCTTGGTGCAGTAGTACAGTGCTGCACTCTAGGACATTGGCTTCTTTTCATGAATAAACAGAACCCACAAAAGCTGCTGCTCTGCATGAAATTATAGGTGAACTTGCATAGCAAGTAGTAAAGCGGGGGCTATGCTCTTCTTTGTTTCCTGTTTGGCTTGCAGGATTAAGGCACTGTTTGATGACAGTATGAACAAGTATTAACTGCAGCTCACAAAGAGTGGACTTAATTTTTTTTCCTTCTCTTTAAGCTGTATGTTCTTGAGCTGATCCTGACAGTTGAATAGTATCAATTTTTCCCTATGTGCGAGGCACTACTTCTGGCTGTGCTCTGAAAATGTGATCTTAGCCTGAATTTCTAGTTTGAATATGTGGTTGTCAGTCCTGAACTCATTGTAATGCGTGCTTTAAAAGGCCTCCAGTATCATGACTACTATTTGTCAAGCAGCCTTCCAGCTAAGAAACCTGCTATCTGGTATCTTATTGAAGATGCTCTTGGAGATTGCTTGCAGAAACATTGGTTTGGATAACAGACACATACTGATGATTCTCAAGATTCATTTGGCTGCACCCACTGACTGTGCAGATGCCGTTATTTGCTTCAAGGCTCTGTGGCATCCAAACAATTGTAACTTCTCACTTCCAGTTTCCAGCAACAACTAAATCAAACTGTAGCTTATTGGGCATCTTCTGAATTGAGGCCGGGGTATCTTAAAAGCTGGGATGCAAAGAAGCCCTTTATAAAAGGCATTCTTAGATTGTAGCAGTATGATACCTCTTCCCATCTCCCCACTTTCAAGTGTAGTACTGGTACATATCCAGACCTACTTATTTAACGTAGTCTGAGAGTCACAAAATGTAATTAATTTTTATCAGAATTTCGGAAAGTTGGTGTTTTTTTTTGTGGGTTTTTTTTTTTTTTTTGTTTTGTTTTTTCATGTGAGGGCTCAAACTACATGAGCATCCCTGTGTAAATTTTATTTTATAACATCCACTTTGTAGAGGAGCCATTCATTTACAGCGTAGTAGTTATGAGTTTTGAGAGTCAATGAATTCTCCTCTGGAATGAATTACACACCAGGGGTTTTAGCAACACCCCCTCCCCGCCCCGGTCCTGCTTCCCTGGCACACCATGTCACCAGAATGCCTCAGTGCTAATCTACCTCCCCTAAAATGTGTTGGATCTGTTTGGCAGCCTGCCTTTAAGGTTGTTTTTGTCTGTGCTGGAGTATAGCAGCACAGGTTTGGGGTGGGAGAGAGAGAGGTGTGTGAGAAGGGGGTATCCCTCCCAGTTTCTTGGGGTTTGGGTCCTTTTCTGCAGAAGGAGTTTATTAGAATTGTTATCTGAAGCATTAAATGACAGGCTTTGAAGCCTCAGGTAAATTTTGATTCAAATGTATCTCACTAAGTTTTGAATTCTTTTTAAAAGCTTCAAAGAAAGCTAGGAGATTTGCTTCTTGGAAAGGATACAAATACAAATGCCGGCTATTGAAAGACAAATGCTAGAAAGAAAACAATTGCAGCTTAAACCAGTTGGTTAGAGACCTATACAGGTTCTTCATTTTTATATTCAGTTAGCCTAGCACCATACTACCGTAAATTCTTTTTACCAAAGTAACAAAACACCTGAGAGTAAGTTACATATTAAATGAATTTCTGTGCTGGTGGAAATGCTAATCCCTTTCTTTGTAGTACCTCTGCAGCAGGTACAATTAAAAATCACTCCAGTCAATACTTTGCTTATATTCTTTTTCAAGCACACTGAGTTCTGTTATTCTAAATGAAGTCTTTCTCGTAATGTGGGTATTTCTCAGTTGACTCAAATACTGATTCATTCATCACCATTAGATTATAGTGATTTTTTTATATTTGGGTTTCCCAGCAGCTTTTTTAATTCTTGCAGCTCATTCATAAGATCAGTGATAACTTACTTACTAGTAAAGGGACTCTCTGCTTTTAATGGTGCACTTGATTAAAATGCAGGGAGTTCAGAGTGGTTTTGTCTTTGCCTTTTGAAGGACTCCAACAGGCAGGGCTATTTCCTGGTTGTCCTTCTGATCTTTTAAACAGCCATTGTAAAACTGAGACTTTGAAAGTGAAAGTGACTCTGCTGTTTGTCAGAGATGAAAGAAAGGCAGGAAGTAAGTATGAATAGCAATAGATGATATTTTAAACTCGAAAATCCTTAAAGTTTTGATGGGTTAATAAAATCAAGAGAGAGTGGCATATGTATCAGTGTGGATTTAATGCAACAGCTTCTCGCAGTACAAAGCTACTGGCTGTGTTCTCTATGAGTTTTTTTGGAAGGTAAATAGAAGATTTCCTTCCGAGTTCTGCCCTTTTATGTTGCTGATCTTCACAACTTAACTGATCAAATTTAGAATGTAATCTAAATTATTTGGTAATGAAACTATTCCTGCTACGAGTTTTGAAAACTAGTTTGTCAAGGTTACACGTATATTCTGTGTAGGGTTGTATAGTCTATTTTATCTTGTCCTCAGTGCTGTTTGTGACATCCTGTTTACATCAGTGCAGCTTCAGCAGCAGCATAAATTGTACTTGAAGATGGTTCTGTTAATAGAATTAGACGTACCATGACTTCACTGTTCTTCATGTTGCTAACCCTGGCTTTACTGTCATTGTTTCTGCAGGTGTTTGATATTGGCTGCTACCAGGAGTTATTAGCGCCATGTTTTTGTCTGCCTGCGCATAAAAATATCAACCAAATTACTGAAATAATTCTCGGGGAGACAAAAGCGTATGTATTCTTTGAAAGGAGCTATGGGGACATGCATTCGTTTGTTCGTACCTGCAAGAAGCTTAAAGAAGAGGAAGCAGCCAAACTCTTCTATCAAATAGCTTCTGCTGTTGCACACTGCCATGATGGTGGACTGGTACTGCGAGATCTCAAGCTGCGAAAGTTTATTTTCAAGGATGAAGAAAGGTAAGAGTCTCCCTTATGTTACAGGGAAAGGTGCCTGAGGTCAGATATTCAGGCTTTCAGAATGCTGTGCACTGTGTGTACCACAAATGATGATATGGCAAGAACAAGGTGTTACACTTTGGATTGCAGAGGAAACTAAACAGTCATGGGGTGGATGTGCTGTTTTATCTTCTGACTTAGGCTTTGGAATAAAGTATAGAGTTCTGTTTGCATCTGTGTCTGAGGAGCACCCTCATTCCTAAGGAACAAATGTCTGCTTGAGGAAGGCTCTGCATAGATACCTGGTCTAAGAGCTCTGCTATTGTAAATGCTTCTAGTGTGTAAAGGGGAAAGGTGCAAAAGATCTAGTATGTTAAAAAAGGTTGTAGACTGGAATGGCTCGTTCCAGTAAGGAGACATGAAGAGGAAGAACAGCCAAGTGGTTAATGCCGACACAGGTTCGAGGGAAGGACCATCAGTGACCACTTTGTGGACAGGTTCTTGTTTTCTGCATTGGAAGGATCTGGAGTCTGCTTCTGAGATAATAGGCTGATCTATTATATGCTCATAGTAAAACTAAAACCACCTTTCTGTGTGGGTGCCTGTTTGTATTATCAGAGCTATTGTGGTACTCGGAGAACAACCTTTTTTATCTCCTCTGTGTACACCCTCCTCTAAATAATTAGGTGGTAATGGATTGGGGAAGTAGTATGGGAAAACGTGGAAATAAATAATGCTGGAAGCTCCTGGCATATTGTTGAAGTGCTCTCTCTGATACTGAGCTATAGCTATATTCTTGTACCTGTGAAAACTTCCAATCTCTTTCCTCTTTGTTACCTGTTTTCTTTTATGTTATGTCATGTATTTGCTTGTGACTTCCACGTAAGGCACCAGAGTAATAAATGCTGCCACAGCAATGTCAGGCTTTCACAGTGGGATTAAATAGAAGATTACCATTATGAAAGAACATGAACTAAATAGGGGCAGAGCCTGCCTTTGTGCTTTTTCATGCCTTGGTAGAGGATGGGGAGATGTTTTTCCCTTTTAGTTAAATCCTGTAAACTGTCCGAAAGCTTCTTCAAACTTGCTGAAATGAAATAGATATTCTGAGATCTTTGCTAAAAAAAAACACCAGTGCATTATCGATTCCATTTGGGACTGTTTTGGGGAAGTTATAAGCAACAGCTAAGGCACAAAAGTTTTTTATAGGGTCAGTAAGTTTGTGATCTGAGAGTCAGAAAAAACTAACACACAGTTCGGTCAGGAAGGAGAAGTTCCCAGCCTTAAAATAAAAATGACAACCATCTATCCTGTTTACTTCATTTTATTACAAGCTGAATTTTGCAAAATAAACTCCCTTTTAATCTCTTTACAAACTGAAAATCAAAGACATTTTCACTTCTTGGTTCAGGCAATTCTCTACAAAGCAAATAGTTATTCTTTTTTTTTCTACAATGGCCACAATAGGTATGATTACACTTTCTCTTCAAATAAAAAAACCCTAAAGTGAAACTAGTTTAATGTCCATTCAGAGAGAAATGCAAACCAGATACATGTAAACTGCACTTTCAGAACTTAAAGTTTATTAATTAAACACCATTATAGCATCTCTGATGCAGATAAGAAGGAAATTTGTGGAAAATAGTTGAGGAAGATACTGTTTTCTGTTGTAGCTGATAGTCCTATTGTTAAAATGGATATTTTATTTTTTTTTTATCCCCTATCCTGTTGGATATATATATAAACTTGTGTGGGTTTGCATGAAGGATAGGATTTGGAAAAGCTGTTCAAAGGTGAAGCAGTGTGAACCCAGGGCAGTGCAGTAGGAGCAGACATGGGCCCTTGCTGAATATTTTCAAACTCCTACCCTGCTGCTCACTAGGAACTGAGTGCAACATGAGGCACAGGGCCAAATCCTTCAGCCACCCAAGAAGAGTGGTGCATACTATAATAGCGGTGTTTGCTTTTATGACAGTTTTTAACATAACTGTCCTCTGCAAAATCACAGTTGCTCACTTTTGAGCAGTGTCTTATACAATAATTCACTTTAAAGGTCAGATAGGACTTGCTGGTTATTTTTAAGATAATCACAGTGCGGTTTTCTTCTGGATGTAGTGTTGATTTGTAAGTACTGCGGTATTGTAATCCTTCCTCTGCTAAATAAACAGATGAAATAGTGTGAGATAGAAATAGAACCAAATAGAGACTGCTTTTTTTTTTTTTTTTTTTTTCACATGCTCTGATCATCAGGCTTTAATCAGTCATCACTTTCAATCTGATGCTATATTTATGCTGAAAAATCTTCCTGATCCTTCTAGGTTCACAAAGTTGTTTGTTGCTTGCACCCTTCCAAGCTCATGTTCTCTGAAGCTGCTGGTTTTGGTGAAGATGTCTATGTGCCAAGCAGCCTGCCTTTCAGAAGCTGTCATCAGTGGCAGTGCCTGGGATCTCGAGATATGCATGATCTCTTGCTCTTTGGTACCAGTAATGAACCAAGGAGGAAAGAGAGGTGAAAACGCTGTTTTGAGAAATACATATGAACTCCACTGCTGTGTGTTGCCTGTTCAGCAGAGCTCTTAGTTGTTCTTTCCCTGTTTCATGAAGTCTTTTTTTTTTAACTGCACTTTCCTTTAAGTACCTACTGGTTTGAAACTTTCGCTTCTTGAAGACTCACAGCTTTTTTTTTTTGGTAGAAGATGGCAAGTCTAGCAGGCAGGCAACACATGAATGGAGAGCTCACTTCTTTTATTTATTTATTTATTTTTTTTTGAGTCAGATACTCATCTGCTCTTGGCTGAAAGCTGTCAGACTGGAGGAGCCAGAGAGAAAGTGAAGGATATAAGGAAGCAGTTCCATTTATTTAAAAAGAAAATCAATTAAAGCGTTTCTTAGTACATACTCTTTCATAAAGCATTTCTTAGTACATACTCTTTCAATTGATCCCAGTGATATTCTGGGAGCTTGAAATGAAATCCAAGCTCCTGAAGTTTTGCGTGGATGAGCCTATACAGCATTGCAGCTCTTCACCCAATTCCTATTATGTAAATTGCAGCTGGAATTTGCAAAGATTCGGGTTTCTGATCTAGCAGTGTCTTGAGTGCTCTTTGCTCCTACTCAGGTCACTGCTAAGAATGCATGTTATTTGGATGTTCCTAATTGCAGTGCCTTGGGATATCTGTAATGAACTGGGAGGTAGGAAGGTAGAAGACAGTAATGTTGGAGGCTGGTAGTCCTGAGCATATATAGTAGGGGTCCTAATCTTACTAATGACGCTCTCTTGATGTGCTAAATCAAAGGTAGACTGTGATAATGTGCTACATCTTACTACTGCTTGTGTGTAAATACGTTGGCACTTAAGATGAAATAAAAACTTCCATAGTGTGGAAACAAGCAAAACCAATTTGTCTCTATTTCCAGGTAGTTTAATTTCTTTCAGTTCTGAACTGCAGAAATTTTGAAGATAGGGTAATTTACATACCATTAAAATGATGTGTGCTGTTGCCAAGCACCTAATGTCTTTTTTTTTTTTTTTTTTCGGTGTGTTTTGTTTGTTTTGTGTAAAAGAAGGTTAGGGTTAAGGTTGTGTTTCTAGAGATGAGGTGTGTCTGTGGTTCTATTTGTCAACTATAGGTGAAACGGCCAGTCTTCTAGTACTGCAGTTTCAGAGCTAAGCTCCTTAAATCTGTAGCTGATCTTGATGAAGCAGAATTTCTAAGACATTACAGCATGGCTGGAAATGTTTTGTAAGACTAGGTTCACAAGCAGCAGCACATCCATTAAATGATGGCAGAGACTTTCGGAGAGCTGAAAATATGGAAAATGCTGTGCTGGGTCTCACTGGACTTTCTAAAGTACCTATAAGATTCTTGAATACTTTAAAAATTGGGTCTCTAAACTTCTAAATAAAACTTGAAAGAGTGGAGTTAAATAAAACACGTGGTTTTCTGCTTCCATCACTGTTGGTAGTTCTTTCTTGTCCTGGATATTAAGCCAGGTCAATGCTAATGTTGTGGGGCTCTTGCTTATGATTATTTTTGCAGTGTCATGATATTTACAGTTTCCCATGTACAGCCTGTCCTTGTAGTAGGCCCTTGGGCAGAATGACTGTGCCCTTCTAGCTGGTGTCACACAATAGTGTTGCAGAGTAGACAGGATTTTTTGGACTGTGCTAAAAATATCACTGTAATACATCGTGTATAGCCAGTAAAGCAGTTCATCAGTCTGATATATAGTAGGTACTTTGAGAAAGAGCCACCGCAAAGATCTCAGAATTTAAATCAAGCATTTCTGTGTTGGTTTTTCCAGTGGTCGTCTTAATACAGGAACATTTCTGCTGTCAGGGAATTACTGATTTCTTTAGTGCATTTGTAAGCCTTTAATTATATTAAAAGCTGTCATAATATTTGAAGCTTAAAGACCTTGCACATTCATCATACTTGTTTTAGGGAAAAATAAAATAATTTTGGTTATTTAAATATTGTAATTTTCCTGTATTCTTAGAATAAATATGAGGTAGGTGGGATTTAATAAATGGGTTTTGTCACTTTTTTCTCTGCACTAGGGGGATGCAGACAGTACAACACACTAATTTAGAGAGCCTGTGTTAGCCCAACATTTTTGCTGCTCTTAGGTTTTTTTTCCTCTAAAATGTCTCAGTTTTGACTGGATGATGCTTTAAGATGAGCTAGTTATGTTGTTTGCAGTTCTAGTGATACATACCTGATCCCACAAGTAAATATAGAATGCATCTACCAACTTTCTTTGAAGTAGACCTTTCTTTTTCTTATAACTAGTCATAATTTTTCTCCCCAGCATTTATCAAATTGTAATACCATCAGCTGCTTTTCCCTGTGGTGTTAGAACTTCATGTTTTGCTTACAATTTCACAATGAACAGGTAAGTTAATGCTTTCCAGGTCCTAGAAAGAGTCCTAAAGTGGGAGAAAATGAAACAAAATAGGAGGGCTCTTTAAATACCAAAAGATTTAGAAATAAAACCAATCTTCATCTATTTCGTCATTTAACCTCTTCACATTACCCTGAATGAGGCCACAGGACCAAAGAACGTAAATTCTTCAATAGTGGAGAGTCATAGGTCAGATTTCAACCTAGAAATTAATATTCCTAGAATATGGGGAGGAAGGTGAAATTCTTCACAGGCAGCAAATCTCTGTTGTGAAACTTAGGGTAGAGGATGGAACAGTTGCACAGCTGTTTTCCACAGAAAGTTTCATGCTCAGTTTTGCCTTCATGTGGTTTGGTTACTAAGCCTCTGTTCTGACCTGGTGTTCCTGAAAGTAGTGCACTTTGAATTTCTTAGGTGTGTTGTACCCTTCCTATTGGGGTGTGGGAGGCTCTTTGCAGACCTCAGACATCACACCAGGCCCGTGAAATGCTTCAGTCTTCTTTCCAGAGCATAGATAGTCATAGAGATGCAGCCAAGTGCCATGCTTGGAGCTGGAGGGGAGTCTTCCTTGGGGTCCTCCTATAGGCTGGGCTGTGCTGCTATAGGTTGTCTCAGTGTCTTGCCTGGCCACCCCAGCCACACTGATGGGTTTCTGAGAGGGGCTCTGGTTGAATGCTGTGTTATGTGTTGACTGCAATGCCAGATGTGTTTGGCATGGTTGGGTGCCCACCATTGAGCTCTCTGATGATAGGTGCTTTACAGTCCCTGGAAGTAGATGTCTCTTGAGACTTCTTCCATTAAGAGTTCAAAGGCTGGTCATTTTGAAGGCTCCATGCATAGACTTGGTGCAAAAAACTCTACGTTGACTTTCGAGCAAACACTGAGGCTGTGGCCATCTGTGCTGGGGGTCAAGAGGGGAGGCAGGGAGCCCAGCTAGTGGCAACTGCTCTGGATTGTCATGGTGTAATTCTGCTGCTGCTTTTTCTTCTCATTGCCCTTATTACCACACTGTGAGATTGCTTCAGGCTTGGGAGGGAGAGGAAAGGCAGAGATTGTAAACAGGAGCCAACTTGGGATGTATTTAGTCTTAAGCACCTGCTTTTTGGTAAATATATAGTGCTTGGAGACAGGCTTACAGACATCTATGTGAAAGGTTTCCTGTGGGGTTGTGAAATAATGCCACTGCTTTATCTTGGAGGTGCTGAGCACTTACTGCAGGCTCAGAAAGCTTTAGGGCTTTTTTCACAACTTGCAGTATGTTAACAAAATAAAATTTTGGTCTTCTTTTCCTATGGAGCTTTACCATGCATTGCATGAAAAGACTAGAAAAGATGGTGAACACAGTATACAGTTCGCAGCAGAGCCTTTTATAGCTCTGACCTTCAGTATGGTCTTTAAAAGATAAAAGTGAGGCGATATAGCTGCTCTGAGCCAGGTGCTTATCAAATAATGGGCTCCTCACAGTGTTGGAACTGAGACCCTCTGTGAAAGGCTCTGCACTGGGTTTGAGAACCTGCACTCAAACATACTCATAACCCCTATCTACCTACTTTTTTGAAGAATGTCTTGACTCCTTAGGCAGTAAAGGCACAGAAGAAACTTGGTATATGGCATACAGGACAGGCTGTTCCCAGCAATCCTGTTAGAGTGTTGTGAAGCTGAGGTCTTTGGGGCCCCAGCTTTCTCTGTGTGTGTGAGAGATGATCTCGGAGCATTTAAGTGAAATTTTGTAGAGAAAAAAAAAATCTATCTTAAAACAAGTTGAAAAGCCCGAAGCCTGCAGATCAGGAAGGGGGTGTGGAGCTGGGCTTAGTGTCATGGTAGCATCTTTTTGGAGGAAGGTTGGGGATATGTAATTTTTAGAGGCTTCCTCATTCTGAGGAAGTACCAGTGAAGGAATCTTCCCTTAGGAACAAGGTTCATCCTGTAAACCTGTGCTGCCTGCAAGTCCCAGTAGTCTTTCGAAATATATCCTTGAGCCTGTTTCATTATGCAAGAGACAGTTTGCCTGCCTTTGTGAAGGGTTTGGTTTTTATTTCCCCTGAAGTTGTGTAGGATGTTGCGTGGTGAATTCCCAGGCTGTGTGCTGTTATGCACTGGAAAAGATCTTGCCGTGAAAGGAGCAGGATTTAAATTGATGGCATAACATTTCCCCTCTGATCCTGTGTGCCGTGGTGCCCTCAGAGGAGACAGGGTAGTTCTGAGTTCAGAACAAGTATTTGCACCAAGCTGCAAATCATCTGCACAGAGTTTTGTTAGCAGCCTTCCCCATCTCGCTGTCTCCACAGCAGCCTGCTTCTGCATTATTTAGGAGAGATTCCCTCAGTTAAAAAAATCAATTAGCAAAAGATAACTGTTTCCAGTGGTGAGCCGCTCTTTTTTTTTTTTTCCCCCTTCCTTGTGACTAATGGCCTGATTGCATTTGTGCTTGTTTTGTCTTTATGGTGGGGTGCTACCAACTGACCTTGATTAAATGACCTGTAAACTATTGGCCACACAGGAGCAATTCCTGATCTACTGGGCAGTCAATGGCTTGAGTGCTTCTGCCTAGGGAAAGGCTTTCAGTCAGAGTAATGTTGAAATATGAGATAGCATTGCTTGGGTGCCTTTGTTTTTGTTGGTTTTTTTTTTTTTTTTGTGTAAGGGGAATACTGTGAGGCACCTCTTTTCTTTAGGAGTACCCATTTTCTGTTTACCTGCAGCTATAATAATAGAATGGCAATTCAGATGGCAGTGATGATTGGTTGCTCTCAGGAGGTGTGAGGCTGGAATCTGGATCATCTGTTGATCATCATTTAATCCAGCCTGAGTAGCAAGTGGATGGTACATGGAGTGCCCATGGCTTCTTCCAGCCCTTCCCAGATCAGCTGATCTGGCTGTTGTCCGGGGTGTGCTGTCCTAAAACTGTGGATCTGGTGTGCTGTTAGTGTTTCCAAAATGATAGCAGTGGCTCAGCTATGGTTCAGGTGTAATTTCCCTTACGGATGGCTTTGGGAACAGAATAGAAGCAACTGTTTCCATTGATTCAGTCATGGTTTTCTTTACTGCTCACTATTTATTCACTGCAATGGGATATTTTCCTCTGAAACACCCAAACTCTCAGTCAGTATTTCTGCTTTAAATGTTCCAGATTATATTATTTTTTTCTTCCCCTCTCCAACTTTAGGATGTTAGAGCCATCTGAATAATTCCACTGATTTTGGTATGGAAATTGTGTTTGCTTTTGGAAAGCAAGTGTGAGCATTGGGTTCTTATAGCCCTGGCTTCAGTGTCAAAAGGCAGGATAGCAGTTTGCTGTTAGTCCCTAAACTATGCTGGAGGAATAGCCGAATCACTCTGAAAAAAAGTGTAGGATGTGCAACAAAGCTGTCTGCCAGAGATGGCTGTGAACTCAGGAGGCTGCATTGAAGAATCTTCTGAAAGAGGTTTAATTGATTAGGTTTTGTTACATTACTGAAGAGCAAAGTCTGAATGCAGTAAAGTAATGAATGGCATATTGATAAGAAATTCTGAGTGGTATTGTTTTTCATGGGTTTCCCTGACGGTTTCTATGGGGACAAAGACGCATTTCCCGTCCGAGTGCTGCTGCTGCCCTCTGATTGCACTTCTGTGGTTTCATTCACCAGTAATGGGAAAGCATTCATAGGCAGAATAGCTTCCCCTTTTTAAATAGCCATGATTCAGGGTTGTATTTTTTTAAATGCATTAGACTAATGCAGTGTTTTATCAATGATCTGATAGATGTATAATGCTCTTTTTCCAAGTGCTTATTCAGGGTCTGCATTAAAACTTGAAATTATGTACTGTAATTACGTAAGCCTTGACAAAAGTCTTTGTTGCCCTACAGTATGTGTACAAAGTGATTCTCATCCGGCTTTGGCAGTAGCTTACATTTGAACTTCAGGGATTAATTTTGTTGCAAGCAATTAAATGGTGGAACTCAAATGCTGATGCTTTTGGGAAGCTTCTTTTTTTTTTTTTCCCTCTTGTGTGGGACTTTCAGTTGACTGATGTGAGTCAATTATTGAGAGAATGAGAGGTTTTTTTGAAATGTGACTTTTTAAAAAAAAGTGAAAGATTTCTGTTTGTCCTTTTTCTGCTCTGGGATGGGAGGCACTTTGAAGCTGGTTGTGATTTCACATCTCGGTGTTCTGTTTTGAGTCTTTCTCTTTGCCTGCCAAGTGCTGAATTTAGGCTTGTCCTGTTACGCTGCAGTTGGATGCACTCTCCACCCTTTGCTGTGGAGGTTCTGTGTTCTCAGAAACTACTTGCAATTTTGAGGGCCTGTTTGTTGTTGTTGGCTTTTATTCTTTTTCCTGGGTATTTGATTTCAGTGCTTCCTCAGAGAGTGTGTGGGGGGAGAGATTGCTTTTCATCCAGCATGTCACTGCATTTCTGTGTATTTAGACTCCCCTCTTCCCTGTTCCCCTCCACCCATCCTCTCACCCTTCGTCCCGTCCCCCCCCCCAAAGGACAAAAAAGTTCTCTGGCTTGCAGAAAACAGAGAGGTTTTAGGCAATGCTTGAAATGTGGAGGAAGGGAAGGCTAGTCAGAGCTGGAAACTCTTTCAGAGATGGGGTGCTGTGAACTGGGAAATGGCAGCTTCTGGGCCAGGCTGCTCCTCTTTGAGAAAACATGACATGACTAAAAAGGAGGGTGAGACTTGCTGTTTACACCTGTGTAGTGCCCAGTTGTAGCACGGTCACAGACTGTGTTCTGTATGCAAGGCTGAGGTACATGAAGTCATCCATCACTGGTGAAAATAGGCTGGAGTAAGTCTCCCCAACTCTGCTGCTGGCTTGAGGAGAGGGAAACACCTGAATTGCTTTTGATGGTAACTGGGAGGGGGAGAAGGTCACCCTGAAACTGTATACTTGGCAGTACATGTTCAAGAGATGCAGTTCCTGCAGCTTGCAAGGGAAAGGTGTATGTGTGTGGAGCGGTGCGTCCAATGTCATGACTGCCCTGGAGCATCACCTCGTTGTAGAGGAGCCATTTCAGCATTTGTACCTTATACAGGAGGGTGTTATTGGTTGAGAGTTTGGGCACTACTGAGGAGGAGGACCGAAGATTGGTTGTGGTTTTGTTTAACTTGGGACCTTTTGTTTCCTCAAAACCTGTCAACTCAGCAGGATGAAAAACCTGTTTTGAGTTTTTGCTTCATTTGGCCACAGCTTATGTAGGAGAAGGAAGATAAGGGGCAGCTGTTGTTCCATTTGCTTGCTTAAACAAAACCCACTGTAGCATGTGCAGGGGGCTGCAGGCTGCATCACCTTGAAAGAAAAGCAAGGCAGGGATAAGGCTTTTGCATGCTGCTTCTGATTTATTATCAAAAAATTATTTCTGTTAGAGGAAAAGGTGGGTTTTTTTTTTTTTATTATAATTTTTTTCTTTTGGTGCTCCTTGCAGTCTGTTCTTTGTGGTTTTGTTCTGCATCCATTGCTGAAAACAAAAGGTTAGGGAATTCCAATAATTTTCTGTAATATAAAAGCTTCTCATTGGACTGTTTCTTTAAATTTTTTGACAACTCTCAGAAATGTGAAATAGGATGGGAAAGTTTCAGTGTTTCTCTGCACTGTTGACACTGGGATGGCAGAGGAGTATGTGTGTGGGGTGAATTCCCGCCTGTAAGCTGCTTATAAAGTGCTCTGCCCCACTCCCTGTGTGTGTGTGTGTTTTCAGCTTCTGTTAGTGGGATTGAGTCGATGCTTTCCTGTCTGGCAGTTCGGTGGCTTAATGCATGTTTGAGTAGCTGGCCTCACTGTTTTATTGCTACACATACTTTGCTATGGAAAAACTGAGGTGGTCAATGCAAATGGAACCACAGCTTATGTCCCTGCCTTCCTTTTCATTTCCTCCTTTCTGGTTTCTGCCCTCTTTGGTGTTTTTGTTTTTGTTTTTTTTTTTTTTTTTTTTTTTTTTTTTTTTTTTTTTTTTTTTTTTTTTTTTTTTTTTTTTT